>JALMGJ010000037.1:3158370-3240649 GCA_023362775.1 Charina bottae | reverse complement strand
ATTTCCTGGAATAAACTTAAAATAAACCTCCACTTAAGGAATTGCAAGCTGTGGAGGATTTCTTCCCTTCAAATGAGTCTTTGTGGGTCAGACTTCAATTTTCCTCCAACGTTGGGCCATTCCTTGTCGGGTGTGCAAAGCAGCGTCTGTTTTTCTCCCTCGCTCTCAGACACCGTCTACAAATGATGAGATTATTAGAAACGTGATCCATTCTCTTGGTCTCCGAGTCGGTGGCAAAGCGCTCCATGCAAGAGGGAGAAACGTTTGCGGTGTTTTGCACGCCCGAGGAGGGGGGACGTCTTCGGAGCAACATCTGGCACGGTTATGGGGAGCGCGAAGAACAAGCAGTGTGTTCCCAGACCTGCTTGGATGGGTGGGGGGAGAGAATGGGGACAAAGCCTGTGGCTTAATGATGAGCAATCCCACCCATTTCCTTTCTGGGCCCTTCCCAAAGCATGTTGAGAAAGCCAAGCCAAGACAAATCAATGCTTGTGAGACTTTGCACTCTTTCCTGGAGGTTGGGAAGGGAAATTTTCTTTTTGGGAAAGAGTTGATGGATGCAGAAAGCGTTAAGGTGCAAGGAAAAAAATCAGGAGGCCTTGCGCAGAGAAGGACCATCTTCTCCTCTGCTCCCTTGGAAGGAGGGGGTCTCTTATGGGGCGGGGGGGGGGGAGAAATTGCAGGCAGAGTGAGCGAGATAAGGTGTCTGTCCAGTGCTGAGGATAAGCAGCGTTAGGCTGATCTAGAGAATGACCCACAGCCACAGGGAAGCGAGTAAGCCACACACCCATGTGCACAGATGTATGGCGTTTTGCCCTGAGCACATGGCTACATGGACCTCTTATCTCCAGGCCTTCAGCAGATCTTCTTGAGCAACATCCAGGAGTCTCTGGACAAACGGGGGCCTTGGGGAGTTATCACGAAATACCCTTACCGGTATTTCCCCTGCGAGGGGAGTTTGGAAAGCAGAGGTTGAACATTGCTTTCGACAAGAAGGCAAGGGATCCTTGCAAGGGAAGCCATAGGTAGAAGCTCGTCAGAGGGAGATCCAACCTGGAAACAAGGAGGAATTTCCTGACAGTGGGAACTAATAAGCAGTGGAACCGCTTGCCTCCCGGAGTGGTGGGTGCTCTGTCGCTGGAAGTTTTCAAGAAAAGATGGGACATCCATTTGTCCGAGACGGGATGAGGACTCCTGCCTTGGGCAGGGGGCTGGACTAGAAGACCTCCAAGGTCCCTTCCAACCCTGTGACTCTATGACTCTATGACTCTATGACTCTATCTTTAGGGCTCCCTATTGGTGGGATCCAATACTCCGAGAAAGATTGCGGATTCATTGCTGCTGGCTGAGATCGGGGAGCACGGCAAAAACAGAACAGAAGGAAAAATGCAGGGTGTCTTTCCTACTGGGAAGGTGGCTGTTTAGGACAGCCATAAAGTTTAAAACTTTGGCCCGGAATTGAGTGGGGTGAAAAAGAAGGGACACTGATGCTAGGGACTAATTTAATTGGTTGGAATTTGTGGGGGAGAACCATCCCAGGCATCTTCTGTTTTCAGTTTTCTCCTCCCCAGTAGCAATTTTTTTTTTCATTTTTCCACACCACAACCTTGCGAGGTAGGCTTGTTGGAGGTGGAGTGATGGGTCCGAAGTCAACCAGGGAGCTTCCCTTGCTGAGGGTGGAATTCAGCTCTCCCTAGTCCCAGTCTGACACTCCAAATGCTACATCATGATGCTGTGTGTTTTATTATTTCCTCTGAGTGTTCAATCATGGCTGTCAGCTGTCCTGAGCTTTATTCGACCCTAAATTAGTCAGTTATCCTTCCCTGAAAAATATAGCGACAGAGTTTGTTAAGAAACCAGAAAATCGTACTAAACCTGGAACTGCCTTTTAGATCCATGTCCCTCCTGGCTGGTTAAATCAGCCAGGGAGGTGACATGTGGTTGGGTCCAGGCAATGATTAATACATCTTTGAGGGAGGGGGTGTTTCGGGCTACCTTTAAGGAGGCGCTGGTGCACCCTCTCCTCAAAAAACCATCCCTGGACCCCATCGTTTTGAACAACTTTCGCCCTGTCTCCCACCTTCCCTTTTTGGGAAAGGTGGTTGAGAAGGTGGTGGCGCTGCAACTCCAGAGGATTCTGGATGAAACGGATTATCTAGACCCCTTCCAGTCAGGCTTCAGGCCGGGATATGGGACAGAGACTGCATTGGTCGCGCTTATGGATGATCTCTGGCGAGGGCGGGATGGAGGGAGTACATCCATCCTGGCTCTCTTGGACCTCTCAGCGGCTTTCGATACCGTCGACCACGGTATCCTTTTGGGTGGGCTCAGGGAGTTGGGGTGGGTGGCGTGGTTTTACGCTGGTTCACCTCCTTCCTCCAGGGCCGGTCCCAATCAGTGGTGATAGGGAGTGAGAGATCCGACCCTCGACCCCTCCTTTGTGGGGCGCCGCAGGGCTCGGTGCTCTCTCCTCTCCTATTTAACATCTACATGAAGCCGCTGGGTGAGATCAACCTTTTTGGCACCAGGACCAGTTCCGTGGAAGACAATTTTTCCACGGACCGGGGGGGCGGGGTTTGCAGGCGGGAGCCAATCGCGCGGACCAGGGGGCGGAATTTGCAGGCGGGAGCCAATCGCGCAGACCAAGGGCAAGGGTTGAAGGCGGGAGCCAATCATGAGGACTGGGGGGCGGGGTTTGAAGTCGGGAGCCAATCGCACGGACCGGGGGGCGGGGTTTGCAGGCGGGAGCCAATTGCGCGGACCACGGGTGGGGTTTGTAGGCAGGAGCCAATTGCGTGGACCGGGGGGCGGGGTTCAGAGACCCGCATGGCGGCCCGGTTTGTAACAGGCCGCGGACCAGTAGCGGTCCGCGGACCAGGGGTTGGGGACCCCTGGACTAGATGACTTCAAGTGTCCCTTCCAACTTTATTATTCTGCGAGGAGATGGCATTGCTGCTCAGAAAGAGAAAGGCAATTAGCCCTGCTCCGGCCACTTCTGGCATTTTTTGAGGGCCAGCCTTTCAGAGTTCAGAGAAAGAATTATTGCGCTGGAGGTGACCAATCTTTCCACAACACTGTTGCTTGGCCTAACTAACAGCTCACCCCAACTTCTGGAGGGAATAAATCTGTTTTTCCACCTGTAGGAGTGAAGCCTCTGAGATGCTGTCCTAGGATGGATCTGGGGAAGATCGTAAAAGTTTGCAGCAACCAGGATATTTCCTGTTCTGCAAGCCCTTCACCCAATATATTTTACGCCAGTGCTGATCCTCCAGAACCACAGTGACCAAGCTGCCCTTTCAATTTATTTAATTTAATTCTTTATTTCGTTGGTTTGGTGCTTGAATTTGCTTTTATAAAGCAAAGTTATAAACATTTTTTTTAACCTTATGAACCTCTTTCAGATTTGCCCATTTTTCCGCTTTGTCCTTTATTTTTTCCAGGAAAATGGGGTCACTGTCTCCATAAATCACTTTGTATGCAGTGAACCAGGCTGGGGATGAGATGCTGCCTTGTTCAACCACCCACGTGGAGGCCCAGCCAGAGACCCCACAGGTCTGCCCTGCCTTCCAAGGCCAGCAGAGGGAGGCGAAGAGGCCATCATTTGCTGGAAGCATCATCTTCTTGGGGGGAGCAATAATATGATCCAGAGAGTGGTGTGCCTGATTCAAGCTGAAGACCACCCCAGATCTTTGCAATGATGTTATATGGCTTTCCATGGTGGAACAACCAAAGCCCACCCACTTCCCAGGGTTGGGGTCATCCCATAAATCTGGAGGGGGCAAGGGTAAAGTTGTTCCATGGAGAATCCACTCTTTGCAAAAGAGCCTTGGATATCAAAAGTACTGGGTCAGCTTTGGAGAAGGAGAAGGAGAAGGAGAAGGAGAAGGAGAAGGAGAAGGAGAAGGAGAAGGAGAAGGAGAAGGAGAAGGAGAGGGAGGGGGAGGGGGAGGGGGAGGGGGGGAGGGGAGGGGAGGGGGAGGGGAGGAACGAAGCAGCAGCTGCCACCGCCAAGAAACCCAAAAATGGACAAAGAATGATTAAACTCAGCAAAACTGAAGAACTTGTTTGGGTGGAACATAAGAGCTTCTTCTTCCTCCTCCTCCTCCTCCTCCTGCTCCTCCTCCTCCTCCTCCTCCTCCTCCTCCTCCTCCTCCTCCTCCCTCCTACCTCAGATCTGGTTCTCCAGTTGTGACCCTTCTTTCATCCTACCACTGGATCTCTCCGTAATCATCTGCAACTTCTCATGAGAAACAATAAGAGAGAGATTGCCAGCCCATCTCTTGCAATGCGCTACTTCACAAGCATCCGGGAGGTGCAATTTGTTAGGCTTAAAAACACATCGGCGCAAGCAAGCGCTCTCGAAGGAAATGGCCAGGAGTGCAACATCCTGCTGAGGAAAATTGTGCTTGTGATGGCTGTGAAAGGTTGACCCCACGCTTGTTGACTTGGAACAAGGCCCTTCAGAGTTCAATAACCTGTAGGTTGTTATGATTTTTCATCTCTTATACAAGTACTAACAAATGTGTTGGGTTCAGGAAGACCATACGGTTCTGGCTTCATCCATCTCCTTCAGCTTGGGGCCTTCAATGTTTAGGGACAACGTTTCCTAGAATTCCAAGCCAGATGGCTGTGGGCCGTTTGGGAATTCTTGGTATCATCATCCCAAGACACCTGGAATTTCTGCTTGGGAGAGGAAGCATTGCATTCTGGTAGAGATGCATCAAATCTTTCTTAGGAGAATGTGCTTCTCCGTGGGAAGCTTTGCAGCTTGCGGCCTGCAAAAAACGTCCAGTCTCTTCTGGGAAAGCAGAAATCTCCCACCAATGTCAGTTTTTCCTGGGAGGCAAATCAGTTCTCATAACCGAGAGGCATTGAAAAACACAAGTGATCCCCTGTGAAGATCTTACAGTCATTAGGTGAAAGTCCTGTTCCCACACTGTATATATAGTTTTAGATGGTCCTGCATAAACAGGACCCATGAATTGTCCATTGGTTCTTGTGAGCAGGGGCCAACTCATCTGATCAGTCTTCACTAAGGTTGCTTTGCTGCATTTCTATTTAAATTCTGATTAATTCAGCAAATACCTAAACCAGAGCTTTCCAAACTCTGTGTCGGGACATGTTAGTGTGTCAGCTGCAGTGTCTGGGTGTGTTGCAGCTGCTGCTGCCTCTGAGCCCTGCCAGGATTCCACGCAGGTCCTAGTGCCTGCCTTGTACCCGGCTGCCTCCAGACCTGCTGTGATTCCATGCAGGTCCTAGTGCCTGCCTCGTGCCCTGCTGTAAGAGTATGTCGCAAAATGATGCCCTGCTGTAAGAGTGTGTCACTAACATGAAAAGTTTGGAAAGCTCTGACCTAAACAGTTGGCAGAAATAGTTATTTTGTGCCAGGTTACAGATTTGAAGATGAAAGAGCCCTTAGGGCGCATAAGGACACATGTGGATGGATGCATATGCGCCCACGCACTCCAAAGGTCTGTTTACGTTTAATCTGAAACCTGCACGGGGCTCTTATTTACAGATTTTAAGCAAATCTGTGCTTTCCTCCTTTTTTATGACTTTTTCTGCGCCCCCCCCCCCCCGCATCCCCCTGCAATTCACAGATGTACAAATGTTTTCAGGAAGGAGGGGGCACTTTTGGCTTGTCAGTGGCATGTCAGGAGCTGCATTCCAGGAAGTGGGCAAAATTAAATTAATTGCAATGAGATTTAAATCAAATCAATTGCACTCTACTAATATGATTACCCTCCCCCTCCCAGTATTTCATTATTGCTCTATTCTGTCATATTAACAATTACAGTTTGATGGTAGATTTTGGACAGAACCCAATCTATGGGGGGTATGTGGAAAGCTGCAACCTATAACTGGATTGTCTTTGCACACTTATATTTTACAGCCTTTCAGTTATGGTCTTCCACGACTTTCCACTCTGTTATACCATAACCTTTGGGATCAGCATCTGCCTTTGTTTTTATTTTTCCTCTTTAATTCACTTGCAGCTGGGGTGCTTTCATCTTTCTGAGGTGAGATTTAAAGTCTGGACTAAAATGACAAGGAAGGAGGTTCAGGTCAGACATGAGGAAATTGTTGGAGACTTTCAAACAGAGGCTAGAACAGGGTTTCTCAACCTTGGCAACTTTAAGCTGTGTGGACTTCAACTCCCAGAATTCCCCAGCCAGCATTGCTGGCTGGGGAATTCTGGGACTTGAAGTCCACACAGCTTAAAGTTGCTAAGATTGAGAAACATTGGGCTAGAAGGTCAACTCTCGGAATTCTGGGAGTTGAAGTCCACACGTCTTAAAGTTGCCAAGTTCGAAAAACACTGCTTTAGACCAATCCGGGGGTCTCACTGGCTCAAGCCTATCCCTACGTTGGATGTTCTCATCGTCTTCATGTGACATCTACCACTGTTGAAACACGTTCTTCTGATACAGGACCATTTTCTCCTCTCTGCAGCTTCAGCCTACTTTCATCAAGACATGGACAAAGGAGAAACCTGGTGGCCCCACCACTTTCAGCGGCACTCCTCTGCATAGTTGGGTGTGTATGTTTTAACCTCCTAGTACCTTCCTCTTTTGATTTGCAGGAATTCTGTAAAACATCCTTACGGTGCTGAAAGTAATGCTACTCATCCAGATGGAGGATCTGGAAACTCAAGGGCTAAAGATTAGATCGATGGTCCAGTTATGCGAACTGGGTTGGAAAACTCTGGAAACTACTCGGTGACAGGAGAATTAGAAGCTTCTGTCTCCCTGTGGATGCCAGATCTCTTTACATTTCTTTCTCTTCCTCTGCATTTTGATTGGATTTGTGCAAGGGAGGCTGCGGGGGTCAAAAAAGTCAAGATGGCAGCCACGACCATGCGAGGGAAGCCCCACGATGCATGTTAAAAAGTGGCTGCCTTTTTTGCCCCCATCTCGGCAAACACCCCTGGAATCGTGGAATGCCTGCTGGAATTTTTTGCTGAGATCTTGCACATCAAAACTCTTTCTCACACACACTTTTATGTTTTATTTGCTTGCCAGTGATGCTGTAAATTCCACTTTTGAGGGTTTTGAAATTCCTTGGCTTTGTAGAGCTGAAATGTCTGAAACCCTTGTTCTCTTGGCCTGTGACTGAATGCGGACCATGTATCCATTGCTGATCTTTGCTCCTATTAATTAAATTTGGTTTGACTTCACCATATATCCGGCTTATAGGCTACCTGGATTTATTATTTATTATTACATTTATATCCCGCCCATCTCCCCCACAAGGAGGGACCCTGGGCGGTTTGGATTTGCCCAAAGGCCTGGGTCTGAGACGCCCACGAGCCCGAATTCCCAATTATCTTAATGAGCCAGCTGGTCCCAGCCCTTCCCACATTCACCAAGCCCCCGCCTTGTCCTGCTCTCCTCTTTAAGTAGCAGGAAATGAGAAAGGGAAGCGGGGTGGAACTTGGCAGTGGCTGAAGTCCAGAGCCCTGGAAAACGAGGATGAGGTCACTGAACAAACCCAATCTCCTCCGGGCCCAATCTGGATTAATTTGTTTGGATGCATGTTATATATCCAAGGCGGTCCTCACTTTCCTCACCCACTACAGAGAGAGATGTCCGTGCATTGAGTGGGTGGTTCTCAGTTTTGGTGCAGTTGCTTCTGATTATTCTAGTGTTTTAATCCTACCTAGAATGGATTTGTTGTAGGCCGCTCAGCGTGTCCAAGATTGGAGCAACATATAAATGGGGGGAAGGGAAGGGGAGGGAAGGGGAGGGAGGGGAGGGGAGGGGGGAAGGAGAAGGAAAATGGGCAGGGGAAGGAGGAAGGGGAAGGGGAAGGGAAAGGGAAAGGAGGAAACGACACGATTTTTAGGAAACGACACGATTTTTTATTGTTTAAAAGGAGGGGGAGGGGAGGGGGAAGGAGAAGGAGAAGGAAAATGGGAAGGGGAAGGGGAAGGGGAGGGAGGGAGGGAGGGGAAGGAAGGAAGGAAGGGAGGGAGGGAGGGAGGGAGGGAGGGAGGGGGAGGAAGGAAGGAAGGGAGGGAGGGAGGGAGGGAGGGAGGGAGGGGGAGGGGAGGGGGAAGGAGAAGGAGAAGGAAAATGGGAAGGGGAAGGGGAAGGGGAAGGGGAAGGGGAGGGAGGGAGGGAGGGGAAGGAAGGAAGGAAGGGAGGGAGGGAGGGAGGGAGGGAGGGGGAGGGGAGGGGAGGGAGGAAGTTGGTGCTGACGCTTAGTGACCACATAGATAGAACTTCGAAGGAAGAAAGAAGGGAGGGAGGAAGCTATGAGATAGCCATCAGTCATAATCCCCGTAGCTACGCAGATGTGATCCATCATTTCTCCTGCCTGTCACCACCATCCATGTGCCGAAGCCAAGCATTTCTCCCTCTCCAGTTTTCCTGAGGCTTTCACCATCTTTCACACTCCATCTCAGGGTTTTCACTGCTCCCCTTTCATTCCCCGCAACTCAAGTCCCATTTTTAGCCCGGAATGTCACCCAGGTGGCCCATCTGCCCGAGTTCACTCAGCCAAAGTGTTCATTCCCCCCACCCTTCTTCCCTTGCTTCGGCCTTCCCACTTGGGGAGCACCTGTTCTTGGAATAATATTGAAACCCACCTCTTGTTCCCAGGCCTCTCCTGTCCCCCTCCGCTCTGAGTCAGCTGGTGAACACCTGAATTAGTGAAAACATTGTGGTTGGTACTGGCCACATTTATTTCCTCTTCTGGGCTATGGAGCAATTGGTTACCTCATTTGAGAGCTGAAACATCCTCTTTAGCTGGACTCAGACAAGAACACCTTTCATAGGCTGCCTAGGAGGTAGGAAACCTCCGTGGAGAAGAACCTGCCCTTGCTGATGTTCCTTGAGAAACTAACTTACAGCTCTTTCAGTGTCCTGATAAGGAAGCAAGGAAGGAGCCGTTGGAAGGAATGACGTTGTCTTCTTCCACTCCTCCATTGCAAAAATTTGTCAACTTGCACAAACCAGCTTCATGTCCCTGGAATATAGGATGGAACAAACGTGTGAGTGATGAGGGCCTCCTGCAAGTAAACGAATACATATTCCAAGAAAACACAGTATGAATCAAAACCCATCATCTTAGGGAGTTAGGTGGCCTTCTAAATCAATCAATCAATCAATCAATCAATCAAATTTATCTTCTTTCGGGAGATCTTCCCTAAGCAATATTCCATGTTCCTCTACTTCAACACTTTTTGATCATTTACATTGACATCTTAAATAAGCAAGGACTTTTGTTGCTTTCCACCTATTGCCTGGAAGCTATAGCTCAGCATTTCCCAACTTTAGCATTTCCAGATGTGTGGACTTCAACTCCCAGAATTCCGCAGCCAGCATGACCATTGATGAGAATTCTGGGAGTTGAAGTCCACATAGCTGGAAGTTGCCAAGATTGGCATACACTGCTTTAGCTGGATAGATGAAGCTCAACAGAGTGAAGTGAGAAGACATGATGATGATGATGATGATGATGATGATGATGATGATGATGATGATGATGATGATCGATCTATCTTCTGGAGAAGTTTCCTTCTCTGTGACAAATGAAGTGGCATCTGTTCCCATGAGAACACACCAAGAGCTTGAGTAAGCTCTTGGATTCTGAAGGTGCAGAAACTGCACAGGGTTGTCTTCCACGGATGTTCTTCTCAAAATTGCTTCTTTTTGCCCACGTGTCCTTTATGTGCTTGATCACACCCTCACGGCTGCCATCTTGACTTTCTGGACCACACCTTGTGGACACCCCTGAAGCCATTATTGGTTGGCCTGACGTTTTTTACTAAACATAAAGTTTGCAAGATATTATGGATGGGTTCACAGTGGGAGAAGATGAAGTAGGCCTACATGAGAAGAAATTCTTCTTTTCATTTGGCTGCAAATATATATATATATATATATATATATATATATATATATATATACACACACACACACACACACACACACACACACACACATACACACACACACACACACACACATACATTTCTTACTTTCATATCCCCCCCTTTTTTAGAAAACAGTAAAACAAATGATGGTCATTTGTTTTCTTGGAGTAAATTATTTATTGGAGTAATTTGTTTTCTTGGAGTAAATTATTTATTGGAAATTATTATTATTATTATTATTATTATTTATTGAAAATCTATCTATGTGGTCGCTAGGAGTAAAAAACAACTTGGTGGCACGTAATCAATCATAATCAAAACAAATGACATCAAAATAAAGTTATTATCATTATTTAGATTGATTTATATTCTGACCACCCACCATCAGCTCTAACCAGCATATGTAATACTCCCTCCTGTGATTCTATCCCCTCAACAACACTCCTGTGAGGTAGGCAGGGCTAAGAGAGAATGATTGGCCCCAAATCCTACAGTGGGATTCCATGGTTATGGATAGACTTGAACCTGGGTCTCTCCGATCCTAGTCTGAGACTCTAACCACTATCCCATGCTGGCTCATATTTTGGGAAGTATCTCAACTTTATCTTTCATCAAACTGGCCAGATTAAGCCAGGGTGTTCCAGTTTCCCTATTCTATTAGAAGGCTGGTGAACACATTATGCCTAACTGCCTTTCTCGCAACTAGTGCCTATCAGATACGTTGAACTATATGTTGGGTAATTATGGGGTTGAATTATGGGGAATTATGGGGTTGCCATGGGCACCACTTTGGAGGAAATTAAGCTGCCTGAATTTTGAGAAGGAGCTCTGAAGCTGAACCGTCTATTGGAACATGGTCCTTTTGATTCCTTCAATCTTTCCATGAACCTCTCCAGATGTTCCATTGTCTACCCATATTCTCCATCCCTGTTTCATAGCTCCATCCTGGTCCCATTCATGGTAGTCCATCTCAACTCTGCACTTGGTTCCATCCTTGATTTGACCCTCTCTTCACTCATCTCCCACATCCTGATCCTCTTCCCGATTCCAGCTCAATCTGGAACCTAAGGTCTCCTGCATTCTCGTCCAAGCTAACCGCCCCTAAATAAAACTATTTCCCAGGACACTGTCCATTTCCAGCGTGTACATTGGAGCAGCTTCAGGCTTTTTCACTTTGAAGAAGGATGCTATAAGCATCCTGCAGGTCTCCTCCAACAGATGCCCAGTCATTTTACTGGAGAAACATGCCCTGTTTCCCTGTTGACAACCTGAGATCCCAGCCTGGCCTGATGAACCATCTATTTCCATCCTTGGAAGGTGGAAAGGTTGACCTCCTTCCTTTCCATGGAAGTTCCCACCTCGACATTTCTCACACGCACAGCTTGCCCTCCAGGCAAGAGGAAAGGAGGAGTCGGTCTTTCTGTTTGACTTCCCTGAGATTTGTTTTGGCTTTCCAAGGGAGAAGTTGGATGCTCCATCCAGACCCTGTCATTCGGGGACTTGCCACCCCTGCAAAGTTGCTAAGCCAAACTGAAACCTTTCAGGCAAAAGTGTGTGGATTCCAATTTGGAAAAGTTTCCAGCATGAAACTCCAATTAGAAAGAGCAAGCAAAACAGGAAGAGCATTTAGTGTGAATACTGGCAATTCCACTGTCCTGATACGATAACTCATGGAAGAAACAAGCCTTTAATGCACTGCCCTTAGTGGAGACCATGGTTCCCACCCATTCCTTATTAAGGTGGTCATTCTTTTCTATTTGGAGTAATTTACTACTAGGAGTAATTTACTACTAGGAGTAATTTACTACTAGGAGTAATGCATTAATACCTTACTGCGAGGGATTCATTCGTTATTATTCTACACTTAGCAATATTGGAGCCAAATGGCCGAGCAAATAAATCTCTAAAATGAATAAAAATAAGCATTAGAATCTGCTAGAAATTGTAAAGAAACGTGGAAGAAGAAAGGCAGTCTCCCAAAGAGAGGAAAGTGTGTGTTGCTTACGTTACTATGGTTATTGTATGTGTTAGTTAAGGTTTTGTATTACTAAGGTCACACATTTTGCTGCATTTCACACCCCGGTTTTCCCTGATGAGTACAGCGTATTGCATAAAGTCTGCAAATGTAAGTCTTTCGCCAAAGGGCCTTTTACTAAAGGAAGGAAAAAATAGGATAATTAATAAGAATCAAACAACCCCATACGTCTCATCGGTGCTAAGCAATGGCTGGATTCACCCAACTTCCTACGCCATGATGTGATTTGCCTGAATTCTGGTGATGCAAATTGTGTACTCCTGGCTCTTTGGGTTTGTAAAGCATAGTTTACGGTTGAGCATGTATTGGTCTTCCTGAGTGTAGTTTACTCAATCAACCTGGTTCAACAAAATCTGGTTCAACAAAAGCTTAGCCTGTAGTGTGAGAATGGCCACTGTACAGAACAGTGTTTCCCAAACTTGGCAACTTTAAGATGGGTGGACTTCAACTCCCAGAATTCACCAGCCAGCCAGGCTGGCTGGGGAATTCTGGGAGTTGAAGTCCACCCATCTTAAAGTTGCCAAGTTTGAGAAACACTGGTATTGAAGATGATCATGATGCAACTCTTTCTCAAAATCATAGAATATGCTTGGAGGTCATCTAGTCCACCCCCTGCCCAGTACAGGAATCCATCACAACAGCATCCTTCAGAGATGGTCCTCCAGGCTCTGTTTAAACACCTCCGGCAGTCTTTCTCCAGTGCTGAATAGCTCTTTCCACCAGGATCTTCTCCCTGATGTCCAACCCAAACTTACCTCCTTGTCATTTAAGCCCATTGTTTCTTGTCCTGCTGGAGAGAAGATATCCTCCTTCTAACTCACAGTTCGGCAGCTCCTCGAAGCCATCTTCTGTATGGACAAAACTTCAGGTCGTTTTCAGCTGATCCAAGCCACCTTTTCAAAGTACTGTACAGGTAGTCCTCACTTAATGAGCATTCGTTTAGTGACGGTTCGGAGTTACAACGGTGCTGAAAAACCGACTTACAACCGGTCTTCACACTTACAATTGTCGCAGTGTCCCCGCGGTCACGTGATCACGATTTGGGCACTTGGCAACCGGTTTGCATTTATGACCGTCGCAGCATCCCACGGTGACTTGATCACCATTTTTGACCTTCCTGGCCAGCTTCTGGCAAGCAAAATGAATGGGGAACCACGTGATTCGCTTAACGACCACGTGGTTTGCTTAACACCCACGGTGATTCGCTTAACAACCGCCACAAAAAAGGTCACAAAATCGGGTCGGATTCGCTTACTGACCGCTTAGCAACTGAAATTCTGGTGCCAATTGTGGTCGTTAAGTGAGGACTACCTGTATTGGCAGCCCTCCGAAAGAGGCATCAGCAGAACCACGATCAAGGGCTACCCAGTGTCCCAGTCGTTTGCGTATATTCCTACTTAGCTCTGAACCGAGTCCATGAGCCTCCTTCTCTCTGACGGGAAGACTTTGTGTGTGACCCTGTGTCCAGCATGAACTCCGTGAGCCAAAGGCTACTGTCAAAATGTGGGCGTTGCAAGCAAGTTGGCCCCAGCTGTTGGGCCAGTCAGCTAAGGACCTATTAGCAGTAGCTGGTTTCTTCTTCCAATTGACTGATGAGGCTCTGAAGGGGAAATTCTCTCCTCCAATGACTTCACCCTCGGGGAGCCTTGGCGAGCCGCTTGATGGAAAAGCAGTTCTGGCACCAGCGTTGGCAGAAGGCTGCTGCGCCGTGCCAGGACAGCTCCAGCCGCCGATAGGGAGAGGATCTGTGTGAAATCGGATCCCCGGCTCTTGCAACCGGAGTGAAAAGAGGACAGCTCGCAACTACGTGGGGTGAAATCAGCGGCAGCCAAGGGTGTCGTGAGGCGAGACTTCGGTGGTCCCGGGGAGCAGGGGGGTGGGACCTGAGAGGAAGCTGGCTTGCTAGCCCTGGGGGGCGTTGACTCGTGTGACCAAGAGGCGCGCCTAGCAGACAGGGACGAGGACAAGGTGACCTGTTGCCCAGGTAAAGGCCATACCTGATCAGGAAACTTGGATAGCCTCAAATTGCTAAGGAGCACCTCAATGATCTTCAGACTTTGACTGAGCCCAGGAATCCACAAACCTTGGAATCCAGAAACAGTTGCTAAGCATCCAGAATCATCCACCATGCAACCTCAAGTGCAGTGTTTCTCAACCTTGACAACTTTAAGATACGTGGACTTCAACTCCCAGAATTCCCCAGCCAGCATGGCTGGCTGGGGAATTCTGGGACTTGAAGTCCACGTATCTTAAAGTTGCCAAGGTTGAGAAACTCTGCTCAAGGGACTCATCAAAAGATAGCAGAAGATGAGACTGAATGTCTGCTATCAAGAGAACTGATGGATTGAACGTTAGTGGTCAGGACACTGGATGCTCTGAATCTTTGTGGTCCTGGACTTGATGCCCTTGAAGGTCATGGTCCTAATCTTAATGGCATCACAAGTAGTGAAAATATAAGGATGGGACAGAAGTGATGAGCGGAGGTGTAAGTCTGTGATTATTATAGGTGAGGAGGAAAACCCTCATCCTAACCCTAACCCTCTGACTCCGGGACCGACCTTTATCACCGTAGCCGACGCAAAGACATTTGATGACAGATATTTATCTTTTCTTAATTTTTCTCATCTCATTGTATTTAAATAAGGCCACAGATTGCCATTTTTAGGGCACCGTTGGTCCCTGTAGTAGGGATAACTATCAATAAAAAAAGTCTTGTTTCCTAAAAAGTCTTGTTTCCTAACCCTAACCCTAACCCCTATTTCTTGACTTTCCCCCAGGAATGCCTTTGGGGGCATCATGACATAGCATAATTCCAGAATTTCCTTGTTGCAGATTTCCCCCCTTTTTTTTCATCCTGACCACCCTCCAATTCAGCCAACTGTTCCCACTGGAGAACCTCCTTTAACATCCCATGTTCACATGGAGTTTTTCATGCTGAGTTCCAGGTTGAGGTTTGGATCCCATCTTCCCCTTGTTTCTGCAAGTGACAGTGACCTCTGCAGGGGGCATCAAAGGGGGACAGCATCACACCATTGTGATGCAAGCATGCTTCCCTCCTTTTCTCCATGCATCATGACACTGAACGGGATGAATGGGAAGGAGATTGCATTACAGGTAGTCCTCGACTTGCAACCATTTGTTTAGCAACCATTCAAAGTTATGACGGTGCTGAAAAAGTGTCTTACGACCTGTCCTCACACTTACAACCATCTCAGTGTCCCTGAGCAATCAAAATTCAGGCATTTAGCATCCAGCACGTATTTAAGATGGTTGCAGCGTCCTGGGGTCACATGATCGCCATTTGCGACCTTCCCAGCCGGCTTCCGACAAGCAAAGTCAATGACGGAAGCTGGATTCGCTTAATGACCACGTGACTTGCTTAATGACTGCAGCAAACAGGTCGTAAAACAGACATGACTCACTTAATGACCACCTCATTTAGTGACAGAAGCTCTTGTCCCAAATGTGGTACTGCTTTCCCCCTTTTGACAAAACCATTGGATCCTGGGTTACCAGGGCTGCATCTAATCTGAGGACTGCCAGTTGCTGACCTTTGCCTTGGATTCAATGGCAAAAGCACGGAGACACCTGAAACCATTGTGAAGCATGTGGGATGCACATACGAAAGGAGCTAGGCTTTTATCGCATGGGCTGATGGGTGTTAGAGTTGAACACCATCTGGAAGGTCAGATTTTCCCATCCTTCCTTGACGCATCAACACAATTCTAGTTGAGCCACCGTGTCCTGCCGTGAATGCCCAGGAATGCCACTGCACTGGCGTGGTCCTGACCACCCCTCTTTTGTGGGGGGTCTTGGAAATACCATTCCTGGGTCTTGCCTAACGTGACATTTTCCTTGATGCCTGATGTCATTGTTTGCAACATTCTTGTTGGCCTTCTGGCTGTTTCCCAGAACATTCATTTCAACATAATAATTACAGTTTCTTTCGAGCCTGGGTTGATCTGCGCCAAACCATACCTCCCATTAAGAATCTGTGCCTTTACATGATAGTCTTTTGCACCACTCAGTGTATCCAATGTCATTAAAAAGGAAAAATCTCTGGACCAGCTTCCAGTAATGCAGAATCCATATTTATAGTCTTCTTCTTCCACATGGTTGGCGCTCAACCCTGGCACATCTCACGCTAACAAATAAACATTGAGGTGTTGTTGAACGAGTGATCAAAGCCTGTGTGTGGCCACGGCGGTAAGAGTTTCCATTGCCTCTTGACACGATGGGTTCAGTGCAGTTTCTTGAATAATGGGGTGTTGGCGGAGAGAGACAGTGATTGAGAGGGGGGGGAGGGGGAGAGAGAGAGAGAGAGAGTTGGAAACTAGGGTCCAACCAACCCACCAACGAATGTTTAGGTTAATTACATTGCAAAGAAAAATAAATGCCAATCAATAGAACAGATGCCCTCTTTGCAGCCTAGGTTCTGGCTAATGGGCCTGTTGTTATGCTGCTCACTTTCCACATGCACGTTTGACACTTGGAGACAACAAAAGGGGCCCAAACATTGGACCACCAATGCAAAATGTTTGCACCCCTCCTGGTTCCATGTCTCCAAACCAACCGTTCATGCGGTGGATTGTTTCTTCTACACGGGCTATGAGACACGGTCAACAGGCAAATTTAAGGGACACGAGATAGGTCAAATAATTCTTCCACCCAAGGGGCCTACTCCACTCTCTTAAAGCGTAGGTGCTGGGGCAGATATAGCTTAGCCATTTTATTCTTCCATCCTTTGGTAACATCTCTTGGAGACTAACGTGCTGTATATGGAGCTGGCCCTGGAAGAACGTTGAGAGAACTTAATTACAAAATATACTATAAAATGCAAGTTTGAGGCCTCAGTGGGTTTGGTAGTTAAGCACGGTTAGCCTACTTAGTACTTGGATAGGAGAATCCTAGGAAATCCCACAGCCATAATATAGGCAGGGCAGTGACGACAACATCTGGAAGAAAGTGACAAACTATTTCTCCTTCTGTATTGTTGCCTAGAGAACAACACGGACATCTCCATGAAGTCATCTAGAGTTGAGCTTCACTCAAAAAATCTTGACCTTGCGCACAAACTATCACAAGTGCATCTGCTGTTACCCTACATGTCTCATTGAACCATCGAACCAGCGAACCAGCGAACCACAGAATCATAGAGTCACAGAATCATAGAATCATAGAGTCACAGAACCACAGAATCATAGTCACAGAATCATAGAGTCACAGAAACATAGAGTCACAGAAACACAGAGTCACAGAATCACAGAATCATAGAATCATAGAATCATAGAATCATAGAATCCATAGAACCACAGAACCACAGAACCACAGAACCACAGAGTCATAGAATCATAGAATCATAGAATCATAGGGTTGGAAGGGACCTTGGAGGTCTTCTAGTCCAACCCCCTGCCCGAGCCCAAGGCAGGAGTCCTCATACCATCTCGGACAAAAGGTTGTCCCATCTTTTCTTGAAAACCTCCAGCGATGGAGCACCCACCACTCCAGGAGACAAGCGGTTCCACTGCTTAATAGTTCTCAGTGTCAGGAAATTCTTCGTTTCCAGGTTGGATCTCCCTCTGACAAGCTTCTACCCACGGCTTCTTGTCCCACCCTCAGGTGCCTTGGAGAATAGATCAACACCCTCTTCCCTGTGGCAGCCCTTCAAGTATGGGAAGACTGCCATCATGTCTCCTCTCCATCTTCTCTCCGTCAAGCTAAACATGCCCGTTCCATTAGCCGTCCTTCGTAGGATTGAGCCTCCAGACCCCTGATCATCTTCGCTGCTCTTCTCTGCGCTCTTTCTAGGGCCCAGCATCTTGTTTGTACTGTGGAGACCAGAACTGGACGCAGGATTCCAAGTGTGGCCTCACCAGTGCGGTCTAGAGCGGTACTCTCACTTCCCGTGATCTTGATACAATCCCTCTGTTGATGCAGCTCAGGACTACGTTGGCTTTTTTGGCAGCTGCACCACACTGCTGGCTCATACGTAGGGGGTGGTGCACCAGGACACCTAAGTCCCTCTCATAGGCACTGCTGTTGAGCCAGGCACTGCCTATCTTGTATTTGTCTCAAAATGTTATATCCCATCTCTCCCCCTCCTTATGCATCTCAGAGATTCACACCTAGTGAAACAACTTAATGAAATATGGTGTTCTAGTCCTTATTTGGTGATTGGGCCAAGTGAAGGTTGTATGTAGATGTCCTTGTTGTTGTTCAGTCGTTTCGTCATGTCCGACTCTTCGTGACCTCATGGACCATAGCACGCCAGGCCTTCCTGTCCTCCACTGTCTCCCGGAGTTTACTCAAATTCATGTTCATTACATCAGTGATGCTATCTAACCATCTCATCCTCTGCCGTCCCCTTCTCCTTTTGCCTTCAGTCTTTCCCAGCATCAGGGTCTTTTCCAGTGAGTCCTCTCTTCGCATTAGGTGGCCAATTAGGAGGGTAGATGTCCTACCCTCCCTTGTACCATCCTCTCTGCATCAATCTGCATTAGCTGGCTGGGGAATTCTGGGACTTGAAGTCCACACATCTTAAAGTTGCACAGGTTGAGAAATGCTGTCCTATACTGTCTTCTCTTTCTTCCTAAGTAAGGAAGGAGTTACTGTTTTCAGAGTTGCTTCCAAGGGAGAAGAGAAGAATTCCTCCTAGGTGGCCTATTTCTTTCAGCACTTCATTACCGGCAAGGCAGCCAAAGCGGTGGTGTGAATAGTCTGCCATTTTAGTCCTTCTCCAGGGATCTCCAGCCACCCCAGCTTCCCTCACCCCTATTCCATCTCAAGGAAGGCCCTTCCTTCCTCAGGAGAGGTTCAACCCTGACACCTGGGCTTGAGAGGACGTCACTTTCAAAAAATCTGAAAGGAAGTGGTGTGTGGTGGCCTTCTGGTACATCACAGAGAGTCCTTGTGTCATGCCAGGTCACCACATTATAGGCAGAACTAATATTCTGAAGGTAACAAGGTGTCCTGGGAGACCACCACCACTTCTCCAGAACATGGAAAAGAGGGAAGAAGATGGTTTGTGGGTAGACCGCCAAAGGAAGGAAGTTCCACGTGGGTGTTATATGTGGCTCTGGAGTTCAATGGAGGGTGGCTCATGGGAAACAAACATGGATTTAACTGCATCTAGTTAATCCTTGCTTGCTCAGATGATCATATGAAAGAATAAAAAGAACGGATAGGCAGGGGAAAGGCCTTCTATTAACACACAGCAATTTACACTTCAATCCTGATCGTAATTCTTGGCTTGTGTACCTCCACACCCCAGGATTTATGACTGAGAGTCCCAATGTGGTTGAGAAAATACACGACACTGGGACTTTGTGGTGGAACGGGCTGATGTTAGAAAAAACAAAACATGAGTTTAATTTATGGGAAGGGTTCTTTGGACAGGAATTCCAGGCCACATACAGTTCCCTTCTACTGCGCAAAACAGCCTTGCAAATCATTCCGTCTTTCACTCCCATTCAGAGTATGCTTTAGAAGCTTTCTACATCTTTCCCAATGTTGTTATTGACAGTAGTAAAGTCTCGTTGATGGAAAGAAACGGTTGGGTGGGGTTCATTATGGGGGAATCTGTGGGAGGGGGTCAAAAAAGTCAAGATGGCAGCCGCTGTCATGCAGTCAAAGCCACACCCCCTTTTGAGATGGACATCATTCATATTAACTAATTAACTATGATTCTTTAAATAAATATGCAATATAGTCACCCTTTCCCCTTCATGGATCACTGCCTTGTCGTGGCGAAGGGGCTTGCGTAACTCAATGAAGTCAGGTCAAGAAGAACAGGTCATGATGGAGAGTTCTGACAAAACGTGGTCCACTGGAGGAGGAAATGGCAAACCACTCCAGTATCCTTGCCAAGAAAACCCATGGACAGTATCAAAAGGCTAAAAGATATGACGCCGGAAGATGAGCCCCTCAGGTCGGAAGGTGTCCAAAATGCTACTGGGGAAGAGCGGAGGGCAATTCCGAGTAGCTCCAGAAAGTGTGAAACGGCTGGGCCAAAGCCGAAAGGACGCTCAGTTGTGGATGTGTCTGGAAGTGGAAGGAAAGTCCGATGCTGTAAAGAACAATATTGCATAGGAACCTGGAATGTAAGAACTATGAATCAAGGTAAGCTGGATGTGGTCAAACATGAGATGACAAGATTGAACATCGACATATTGGGAATCAGTGAACTAAAATGGACAGGAATGGGCGAATTTAATTCAGGAGACCATTATATATACTACTGTGGGCAAGAATCCCTTAGAAGAAATGGAGTAGCTCTCATAGTCAATAAAAGAGTGGGAAAGGCAGTACTGGGGTACAACCTCAAAAACGACAGAATGCTTTCAGTTCGAATCCAAGGCAAACCATTCAACATCACAGTGATCCAAGTCTATGCCCCAACCACTGATGCCAAAGAAGCTGAAGTTGACCGGTTCTATGAAGACCTACAACACCTTCTAGAACTAACACCAAAAAAAGATGTCCTTTTCATCATAGGGGACTGGAATGCTAAGGTAGGAAGTCAAAAAATAACCGGAATAACAGGCAAGTTCGGCCTCGGAGTACAAAATGAAGCAGGGCAAAGGCTAATAGAGTTTTGTCAAGAGAACACGCTGGTCATAGCAAACACTCTTTTCCAACAACACAAGAGACGACTCTACACATGGACATCACCAGATGGTCAATACCGAAATCAGATTGATTATATACTTTGCAGCCAAAGATGGAGAAGCTCTATACAATCAGCAAAAACAAGACCTGGAGCTGACTGTGGCTCAGATCATGAGCTTCTTATTGCAAAATTTAGGCTTAAATTGAAGAATGTAGAGAAAACCACTAGACCAATCAGGTATGACCTAAATCATATCCCTTATGAATATACAGTGGAAGTGAGGAATAGATTTAAAGGATTAGATCTGGTAGACAGAGTGCCTGAAGAACTATGGATGGAGGTTCGTAACATTGTACAGGAGGCAGCAACTAAAACCATCCCAAAGAAAAAGAAATGCAAGAAAGCAAAGTGGCTGACTGATGAGGCTTTACAAATAGCTGAGGAAAGAAGGGAAGCAAAAGGCAAGGGAGAAAGGGAAAGATATAAACAACTGAATGCAGAATTCCAGAGAATAGCAAGGAGAGATAAGAAGGCCTTCTTAAATGAACAATGCAAAGCAATCGAGGAAAACAATAGAATGGGGAAGACTAGAGATCTCTTCAAGAAAATCGGAGATATCAAGGGAACGTTTTGTGCAAAGATGGGAATGATAAAGGACAAAAAAGGCAGGGACCTAACAGAAGCAGAAGAGATTAAGAAGAGGTGGCAAGAATACACAGAAGAACTATACAAGAAAGATCTTAATATCCCTGATAAATACGATGGTGTGGTCACTGACCTTGAGCCGGACATCCTAGAGAGTGAAGTCAAGTGGGCCTTAGGAAGCATTACTAACAACAAAGCTAGCGGAGAAGACAGTATCCCAGCTGAGCTATTTAAAATCCTAAAAGATGATGCTGTTAAAGTGCTGCACTCAATATGCCAACAAATTTGGAAAACTCAACAGTGGCCACAGGATTGGAAAAGGTCAGTTTATGTTCCAATTCCAAAGAAAGGCAATGCCAAAGAATGTTCAAACTACCGTACAATTGCGCTCATTTCACATGCCAGCAAGGTTATGCTCAAAATCCTACAAGCTAGGCTTCAGCAGCATGTGAACCGAGAACTACCAGAAGTGCAAGCTGGGTTTCGAAGAGGCAGAGGAACTAGAGATCAGATTGCCAACATTCGCTGGATCATGGAAAAAGCAAGAGAGTTCCAGAAAAACATCTACTTCTGCTTCATTGACTACGCTAAAGCCTTTGATTGTGTGGATCACAACAAACTGTGGCAAATTCTTAAAGAGATGGGAGTACCAGACCACCTTACCTGTCTCCTGAAAAACCTGTATGCGGGTCAAGAAGCAACAGTTAGAACCGGACATGGAACAACCGACTGGTTCAAAATTGGGAAAGGAGTACGACAAGGCTGTATATTATCACCCTGCTTATTTAACTTATATGCAGAGTACATCATGAGAAATGCCGGGCTGGATGAATCACAAGCCGGAGTTAAGATTGCCGGGAAAAATATCAACAACCTCAGATATGCAGACGATACCACCCTAATGGCAGAAAGTGAAGAGGAACTAAAGAGCCTCTTGATGAGGGTGAAAGAGGAGAGTGCAAAAGCTGGCTTGAAACTCAACATTAAAAAAACCCAGATCATGGCATCTGGTCCCATCACTTCCTGGCAAATAGAAGGGGAAGAAATGGAAGCAGTGACAGATTTTATTTTCTTGGGCTCCAAGATCACCGCAGACGGTGACTGCAGCCATGAAATTAAAAGACGCTTGCTCCTTGGAAGGAAAGCTATGGCAAACCTAGACAGCATATTAAAAAGCAGAGACATCACCTTGCCGACAAAGGTCCGTATAGTTAAAGCTATGGTTTTTCCAGTAGCAATGTATGGCTGTGAGAGTTGGACCATAAGGAAGGCTGAGCGCCGAAGAATTGATGCTTTCGAGCTGTGGTGCTGGAGAAGACTCTTGAGAGTCCCTTGGACTGCAAGGAGGTCAAACCAGTCAATCCTAAAGGAAATCAACCCTGACTGCTCATTGGAAGGACAGATGCTGAAGCTGAAGCTCAAATACTTTGGCCACCTAATGAGAAGAGAGGACTCACTGGAAAAGACCCTGATGCTGGGAAAGACTGAGGGCAAAAGGAGAAGGGGACGGCAGAGGATGAGATGGTTAGATAGCATCACCGATGTAATGAACATGAATTTGAGTAAACTCCGAGAGACAGTGGAGGACAGGAAGGCCTGGCGTGCTATGGTCCATGAGGTCACGAAGAGTCGGACACGACTGAACGACTGAACAACAAAATAGTCACCCTTAGGTTTTGCCCTAGGCCAAGCTATTGCAATTTTAGAATGCATATTTAATATTTTAGAATGCAGCAGAATGTTTTGCACTTCTGACTGATGGTGCCTCTCAAGAGAGGGATGCGTGGCCCATCCCCAATCTATTTTGACAGGACAGTGTTCAGTTGTAGCTCTTTTTGGTAAATCTGGAGAATTGTGTGGAAGATCAGATGAGGGTGGACAGGGATGTATTTTTATTGATTTTGTTCATTTATACCCTTTGGGCTCCAGCTATAAGATTGGCTTACACTTTGTTTAATCATTTAAAAGTAAAAAGTGGAATTGTTGCTGAAAAACTTAGGTTCTTCTATGGCAGTTCCTGGAATGACCATGCAACCTGCCATATTTTATTTATTTATTTAATTTATTTAATTCAATTTATATGACCGCCCATCTCCCCCAACCACTTATATGGTTACATGGTTATTCCAGGAAGCATTAAAGAACCTTTCTGCAAAAAATCAGAAAGCTGTTTTAAATAGACCAGGTTGAGGGCTTTTTAAAGTCCAAATCAAACTGGATGTGATCCTTAGCCATTCTGTATATTTTTTAAAAGGGAAATGGAATCCTTCCAAGACTATTGTGAATATAATTTTCAGAGAGGAAAAACTACTAATTATATTGCACTTGCAAATAAGATGTGTCCTGCTATGGATTTCTGTTGGGGAGATTTTTCAACTCTACTTCCAAGAGAATTTATGGCAAATATTTTTGACATAGCTACTCGCAGACAAAATATTCTTCATCGCTTGCTACCTGAGATTTTTGATAAAAAGTTGGTGGCTCTGAAAGGTGGACTTTTCTATGCAGTGAATGTACTGTAGGATATTGCTCCAGTATTGTTTCTATAACGGCAAACTTTCTGTTCCCTTTAAGAAATAGTTATGTTCCATTGACTTCTATGGGAGGAAAAGATTAAGCTGTAGAGGTTTAGAGCTGAAAGTCCCAGGGTCACACCTTGTCAGTTTCCTGGCAGACACTTGCCATGATGAGAATCTTTACTGCATCCTAGAGGGAAGCCACAATAGATAGTTGATCCCCCTATTTCAGTCCAAGAAGGCCATCCTCTCTAATACCCAACATAGTTCAACTCTGACCTGAGTTCAATTCTTCTCACCTTTCCCCCAGCTAAATGGAATTTTGGCCTTGGGCTTTTCATCCTTGTTTGTTGTTGTTCAGTCGTTTAGTCGTGTCCGACTCTTCGTGACCTCATGGACCATAGCACGCCAGGCCTTCCTGTCCTCCACTGTCTCCCGGAGTTTACTCAAATTCATGTTCGTTACATCGGTGATGCTATCTAACCATCGCATCCTCTGCCGTCCCCTCCTCCTTTTGCCCTCAGTCTTTCCCAGCATCAGGGTCTTTTCCAGGGAGTCCTCTCTTTGCATTAGGTGGCCAAAGTATTTGAGCTTCAGCTTCAGCATCTGTCCTTCCAATGAGCAGTCAGGGTTGATTTCCTTTAGGATTGACTGGTTTGACCTCCTTGCAGTCCAAGGGACTCTCAAGAGTCTTCTCCAGCACCACAGCTCGAAAGCATCAATTCTTCGGCTCTCAGCCTTCCTTATGGTCCAACTCTCACAGCCATATGTCTGTAGCTTGAATCATGTCAACTGGATTTCTATTTTCTCAGTGGAAACGTTTCGTTCCTTATCCAAGGAGCTTCTTCAGTCTGAGCAAAGTTGGTAAGGGAATCCTAAATATGTTTCTAGGTAGCTGTGTGACCTTACACCTGGGGCTAGGTCATGGTTATATTGAGATGTTATTTTAAGTCCTTTTATCATCTAAAGGAGGATCGTTAAGATCACCATGCTGCTGTTGAGCTTGTGAAATGGTCTTAATCTTCCTAGGCACAGAAGACAAAGCAGGGAGGAAGATGGGGGAGAGATTGTGCCTGAGGCCCCCACCTCTATTCAAGGAAGGATTTTCCAAGTTGGCATAAATGGATTCCTTGACCCCTCTCTCAAACCACCTATCTTCTCTGTCTTTTTCCCTTACCAACTTTGCTCAGACTGAAGAAGCTCCTTGGATAAGGAGCGAAACGTTTCCACTGAGAAAATAGAAATCCAGTTGACATGATTCAAACTACAGACAATTCCACCTGGATGACTGAGAACCTTCATAGACATATCTCAGCCATGCATTACTACTGGGAAAACCATAGCTTTAACTATACGGACCTTTGTCGCTAGGCAATTGTTGGTTGTTGACCGAATGGGCATTTCTGCCCTGAGAAACTTTGCAGAAGTCCTGCATAGCTGTCCCCGGTTCTGTATTTTCAGGGTGTGGAGAAGGAGAAAGGGTAAAATGCAAGGAGAATCACCCCGGTGAAATGTCATTTCATTGCAATGAACTTCAAATGCAAATTCAACGAAATTACATGCAGGTTGTTTTGTTCATTTGTTTGTTTGCTTGTTTGTTTTTGCTGACCCTGCCAGATTGTCTTGTTCTTGGGCAGTTTGGAGGCCTATTGTAGTGGGCAGTAGGAATAACCTTGAGGGGTAGGAGGAAGAGCCGCAACCAAGGCAACAGTCAGATAAAAGAAACCGGAGTCCGGGGCAGAGCTGTAACCTGAGAAAGCATCTAAGATGTGACCCTCCCTAGTTCTCACGAAGATAAAGTGAGGGAGGGGGTAGCACATTCAGACATGCAAGATTCTGTTACTGTAACCTTATAATAAAGTAGTATTAGCCAGGCCCGCAACTAGTCTTTGTCACCCGGGGCAAACATGGATTCCACGCCCCCCCCCCCGGATTCCGCGCCTCCCCATAAGAAGTTCCGCCACGCCCCCTTACTTGCACTACGGCGTGTGTACGAACCTGCGTAACGTTTTCCCAAGCGCGAGAGAGAGAAGAGCAAGTGAGCCCCCGCCCTCCCGTTCTGGTGAGCGCTAGTTTGTCGGAGGAGCTGGGCGCACGAAAGCCGCTCCTGCTTTAGACCTGCTGGAGCGGTGGGCTCCACCCACAAGGAACCCGCGTGAGCGTGAGATTAAGTCCTGATTTGCACCACAGGCCTAACACAAAGGACTTTTGGCGCGCCCCCCCCAGCGCGGCGCCCGGGACACATGAACCACTTGCTCCCCCCTAGTTACAGCCCTGGTATTAGCATTCAGTTTGGTCTAGTGGTTAAGGCAACAGGCTAGAAACCAGGAGTCTGTGAGTTCTAGTCCCACCTTAGGCATGAAAGCCGGCTGGGTGACCCAGGGCCAGTCCCTGTCTCTCAGCCCCAGGAAGTAGCCAATGGCAAGCCAGGAGACTGAGAGTTCTAGTCCCGCCTTAGGTGTGAAAGCCGGCTGGGTGACCTTGGGCCAGTCCCTCTCCCTCAGCCCTGGGAAGGAGCCAATGGGAAACCAGGAGACTGAGAGTTCTAGTCCCACCTTAGGCATGAAAGCCGGCTGGGTGTCCTTGGGCCAGTCCCGCTCTCTCAGCCCTGGGAAGGAGCCTATGGCAAACCAGGAGACTGAGAGTTCTAGTCCCGCCTTAGGCATGAAAGCCGGCTGGGTGACCTTGGGCCAGTCCCTGTCTCTCAGCCCTAGGAAGGAGCCAATGGCAAACCAGGAGACTGAAAATTCTAGTCCCGCCTTAGGCATGAAAGCCAGCTGGGTGTCCTTGGGCCAGTCCCTGTCTCTCAGCCCTAGGAAGGAGCCAATGGCAAAGCAGGAGACTGAGAGTTCTAGTCCCGCCTTAGGCACGAAAGCTGGCTGGGTGACCTTGGGCCAGTCCCTGTCTCTCAGCCCTAGGAAGGAGCCAATGGCAAAGCAGGAGACTGAGAGTTCTAGTCCCGCCTTAGGCAGAAAAGCTGGCTGGGTGACCATGGGCCAGTCCCTGTCTCTCAGCCCTGGGAAGGAGCCAATGGCAAAGCAGGAGACTGAGAGTTCTAGTCCCGCCTTAGGCATGAAAGCCGGCTGGGTGTCCTTGGGCCAGTCACTCTCTCAGCCCTAGGAAGGAGCCAATGGTAAGCCAGGAGACTGAGAGTTCTAGTCCCGCCTTAGGCACGAAAGCCGGCTGGGGGACCTTGGGCCAGTCCCTGTCTCTCAGCCCAACTCACCTCACAGGGTTGTTGTTGTGGGGAAAAAAGGAGGAGGAAGGAGTATTAGGTATGTTCGCTGCCTTGAGTTATTTATAAAAATAATAAAGGTGGGATAAAAATTAAATAAATAAATAAATTCATAACTCTGGTGTCCTACTCTGGTCCACCTTGAAGGGCTGACAGCTGTCTCCTGACATATCCCTCAAAGTCAACTGCATCCCTTGGCCAAAAATATGCCGCACCCCTATGCTTAGGATGCAAGACACAGTAGGGGGGTGGAAGAAGCAATGATCCATCAGCGTTCACTGTGCTCCCCAAAAAAAGTCCTTACTGCATTCCAAGAAAGTAACTGGCTATGATTCCTGCATGTAAACCATCGAACCTTCCTTGCCTGCTTATCTCAAAACATCCCCTTTGCTCTGTCTCAGGTCATCCCTCTGCAGAAGATAACCCAAAGGGAAAATGTCAGTTGAGGCCGACACTGGGTGTGTTGGCGTTGACACAACCATCGTGTCGCCTCTCCCTGCTGGTGAGAAAAAGGCCTATCAGCCTGCGTCCAGATGTCTCGGTAGAAAGCGACACCCTACAGATAGCCATTGTCTTTGTTGGCGTCTTGATAGAGCTCCTCCCTCGGATTTCTTGGAAGAGAACGAGGGCCAGGAGAGGCGTTTGGCTCCAAGGTTGACCCCACTGAACTCCGGCAAATATTTTTGATCCTGGGAGAGGTCGACCAGAGGATCCAGACGACCTAGGAGGGCTCAGCTGAGGCCACGGGGCAGAGCCAAGTCACAAATCGGTTGGCAGGATTTCAAGGCTGTTTTCAAGCCCTGCACGGACGGCCAAGATATCTTGGCATGGCTGCGGGCGGGACATCTCTCCGTGTTGCTGGGAAGCATTCTCGGTTCAGGCAGGGCAGGAGGAGAATTTCCAGTCCAAGCTACTGGAAGGCGTGGCAGGCGATGGGGTGGGGTGGGAGTTAGAAGACAATTACGACCCCACAACTTTTATTCGTTTGCATTTGAGGCAGGAAAGCCAGAAGTAAGGCTGATTTCTTTCTTCTTTTCAACTTTACATCTTGGGCAAACAGAGGGCACCACAGATCACTGATGTCTGCACAACCCTCACACACACTTAAGCAGGATTTTCTGAGCGAATCGTACGGCCCCGTCTCAGGAAATGCACTGAACCATCCAATTGGTCGATATATTTGGCAGCCATTTTGGCTCTGAGCAAAGAGAAGGTGGAGATTTGCCTTTTGGCTCAAACGTGAGGGTTTCAGTGGCAGAGAAGGTCCAGGGGTCATCTTCCACCTGTGGTCTCAATTTAGGGGGCTGCAGGTGGGACCCTGAGGAGCTTTTAGTTCATGGAGGGGAACACCTGAGGGATTCCATCTGTTCTCCAGGACAGTGTATAGAACAGTGTTTCTCAACCCTGGCAGCTTGAAGATGTGTGGACTTCAACTCCCAGAATTCCCCAGCCAGCAAGGCTGGCTGGGGAATTCTGGGAGTTGAAGTCCACACATCTTCAAGCTGCCAAGGTTGAGAAACACTGGTTTAGAAGGTTGGATCACGACCAGGATCCTCAGATTCAGATCTAACTGTGGGAACCTTGAGCCAACCACTTCTTCTCTCAGCATTGAAGACAATGTAGGTACCGACATCAACCATCAACGGAAAAATACAATCAAACTTCCCTCAAGTTGTTCTGGATTTCTGGTGGCTAGAACATATATACATATAATTTAATTTAATTTATATAACCGCCCATCTCCCCCAGTGGGGAACTCTGGGCGGTTTACAATAAAATGGATTAAAACAGAATATAAAACATCAATGTACAGTATATAAATTAATAGATAATTATAAATCCAGATGGAGATGGAATTAAAACGAAGGACAATAAATTAAGGAATTAACCACCCCCATGAGGAACTATCCTTTCCTCCTTCCCATGCCAGGCGGCAGAACCAGGTCTTCAGTTCTTCCCTAAAGGTCGGGAGGGAGGAGATCTGCCTCAACTCTGGGGGCAAGGTGTTCCACAGTGTGGGCGCTACCACAGAGAAGGCCCGCCTCCTCGACCCCATCAGATGACATTCTTTAATTGATGGGGTTCGTAGCAGGCCCTCTCTGAATGACAATGACTCTCTATAAACACAAGTCAATGTGTCCATGCACTTTTCTTGACTGAATGACAATGACTCTCTATAAACACAAGTCAATGTGTCCATGCACTTTTCTTGACTACGAGAAGGAAATGACTCGCCCTCACTTTCCTCCACGATGGTTCCCCCCTCCACCCCAAATGGCTGGGTCTAGCCTGTGATTTCTTGGGTGGTCTCCCATCCAAGTAGTAGCCAGGTCCAACCCTGCTTAGCTTTCCTAGCTCAGCCAAGGGTAGTTAGATGGTGCTGGAGAGCTGGTCACTGTGGGTGGAAATTGATTTCTGCAGACTTCATGGGACATATCCAGGTAGTTTTCTTGACAATGATACAGAATTGGATTGCTGAGGCCACCTTCTGGGAGATTTCATTGACTTCCCAGTCTAGCCTAGTGCTCTGGATTTTCTGGTGGTCCCTCATCCAAATATTAATTCCTTCCAATCCGATGTAGCTTTTTTGAACCAAGGGCTGTATACATACAGGAACAACGCCTCCTCCTTTCCCCTCATTCTTGCCAAGCATCATCACATTTTCTACCCCATCATCAGCTTATAGCACGTGCCCAAAGTATAGGAGTTCCTATTCCTGATCACGGCCTCAAGAGAGCAGGCCATATTATTTGGGCCAGAACTATCACGGAGTAATTGTTCTTGAAGTCCTTGGTACGCTTAGGAACCATCTTCAGCTCCAGGATACAACGCTGTTCCATCACACCATAAGAGTTTGAATATTAGGACTACTTCTCCTGGCGAGGACCAATATTTTATTGGTTTTATTGTGAACCGCCCAGGGTCCCCGATAGGGGAGATGGGAGGTAATATAAATTTAATAAAATAAAATAAATAAATAAATATTTCCATTTTGGGTCTGGTGATTGTAACATTCCCATTTTCCCCCTTTTTTTCCTATTGTTATTGTTTCCATTGCTATTTTTAATTGCTTTTAATCTAAATTTATAAAGATGGGGATTATACACCTCTCTGAATCTGCTTCTCCTGGAGCCCCTAAAAAACATATAACTATAGGGTAAATAAACAAAAACCAATTGTCTTAGTTCTGTGTATCTCAATGTCCAGCTTTCACAGCTGTCCATCACCACTGAAAAGACCATTGTTTTAAGAATTCTATTTCTCTTAACTAACCAAATATTATTCCCCAAAAAAACTCCATTGAAAAGAAATGCCCTGCACGTGTGGCCAGTTCGTTGCATCTGGAGAACAATTATATAGCAATGTCTTGGCGTCAACCAGATCTCATTTCACCAGAGGGACCACTCACCCACTGGCTGATATTTCACTCTCCTTGGCAGGGGACATAGTCTTATGTTTGTGACATCACAGAGGGTTGCCAGGGGAACCAGTGATGATGCCACAGAGGGAGAATTAACACCTATGGATGCAAAGCCTGGGTTGAACATGACTAATGGCAGAAAGACCCACTTTGGACCCAAATCGCTAGGGAACATTTTTGGACAGGAAAAGGCCTTGCAAGGTAAATGGGGATTTTTACACGGAAATATTATGTTTTCATTATGTTTGGACAGTGAACAAAAGCGTGCATTTGAATAATAGAACTAGAAATGCCAGAGCGAGAACAGCTGTAGGATCAGGAAGGGTGTTTCTCCCCCGTGCAAGGGCCGAGCCAAAAGGGATGGATGATCACTTCTTCTACGCTTGCATGCGACAGAGAAATCTCCTGCAGAGTTTGAGAGTCTTAACTGCTTTACATCAGGAGCGTTTCTTCGAGGCCAGGTTCAAAAGAGCAGCGGTACCAAATCTGATCACCTCTCTTGTCCCAATGTCCAGCTATATGTTGATAGGGTTGGCCCACTAGCATAGAAAGTGTAGATAAAAATCTAGTTTGCTGAGATTGCGGATTGCACTCAATTGTATTGATTGTATTGGATTGCACTCAACCCTGGCTGCTCACTGGAAGGACAGATACTGAAGCTGAAGCTCAAATACTTTGGCCACCTAATGCGAAGAGAGGACTCCCTGGAAAAGTCCCTGATGCTGGGAAAGACTGAAGGCAAAAGGAGAAGGGGACGGCAGAGGATGAGATGGTTAGATAGCATCACCGATGTAATGAACATGATGTATTGTCGAAGGCTTTCACGGCCGGAGTTCAATGGCTGTTGTGGGTCTTCCGGGCTGTGTGGCCGTGTTCTGGAACTTGTGGTTCCTCAATGAACATGAATTTGAGTAAACTCCGGGAGACAGTGGAGGACAGGAAGGCCTGGCCTGCTATGGTCCATGGGGTCACGAAGAGTCGGACACGACTAAACGACTGAACAACAACAACAACTCAATTGTACCTTCCCAGATCCTTGGGCTGATGCTGGGGACAGGAAACCAGGGGGGGATTTATTCCAAACTTGTCCCGTTCCCATCAGCAGAGCCTTCTTTTCATCCATGCAGTTGCAACATTGAGAAAAGAGCTGCCACTCTGGAGAACTTGACAGAATGGGGCCAACGGGAAATTTTAGCCTCCCTGCATCAGTGAAATAACTTGCTTGCATGTGTGAAAGAGGAATCAGGCATATCTTTGATGTATTTATTCACCTGTGTCTCTCTTTGCACTGGTGAAAGCTTCGATCTCCAAGGTTACTTCTCCAAACTGAACTGTTCCAGGTGGCTTACGTCACATAAATGTTCAGAATAAAAACTGAGGAACTAATGAAAAGAGACAAGGAACAGCTGAGCCAATACTATATAATGCTAGAGAATGGGAAGGGGCTGTTTGAAGAGAGCCCCACCCCACCCCTTTTTTTTTTTTTTTGGACAGGAATGGAAATGAAAGTCATCTCGGAAACAGCCGGTCTGGATTCTGCTTGCAGGAAAGCCCTCTGCTTTCTTCGCAGATTGCTTCCAATGTCAAACGGCTCTTGCGATTAAAAACTTTTGAAGTACAAAGCATAATGATCTCAGTGCGATCCCAGCAAACAGGAAGGTACCAGCATGTATGTATGATGTCATTGAAAATTAAACATTTACAACTGGAAATTACTAAGCTAAGTGGTAGTCAGATGCAGGGCCATGGTGAAGAACTCCAGGGAAGTTCATGAGAAGTTTGTGAAGATCCTCAGCCATAGATCAAAAGTTTGTTGAATCCATTTGCCTGCTTCTGAGAAACTAACCCATGGAATTTACTGCTACCAGATGTGGTGTTACAAGGAACATCCCTGAAATATCAACTGCTGACAAGGGAGAGTGAAACAGCATGCTCACTTTTCTTCTTTTTGCCAGCAAGATTCCCAAGGACTCTTGGTTGGCCACCATGGGACACAGAACGCTGGACCAGAGGCGGCCTTGGCTTGACCGAGCAGGGCTCTTGTTAAGTTCTGATGATCACGTGCCACCATTAAGAACGGTGAATGGACTGGGACAGCTGGGTTTTGAGTGACGGTCCTGCAATGCCTGACTCGCCAAGCTCTTGGACATGTTCCCTTGCGCTGAAATTCTACACTGGTGAGGTCGCAGTAAAGCAACGAAGGCGGCTGAGCTCACTAGCGTGACTCAACGGCTGTGAATGTTGCCGCACCAGTATGGCCAGAGGGGGCTGGTGGAGGTCAGGAAGGAGCAGCAGAAGCTAGAATCCATGTTCAGTTTTGGATCAAGGGCAGTGCCAGCGGGCAGCCTTGGTGGGGTGGAACCTGGCCGGTGAGGCGCAGGCAGAGGCGGTGAAAGGCGCATGAGTCCTGATGGTGGGAGCATGGGGTTCACCAAGAGGTCAGAACAACCAGTGACTGTTTCTTGAGGCAGCGAGCAATGGGCTTCGCATACTGCCTGGCTTACCCAAAGATTGAAAACCTTCTTTTCTTTAAAGGGTTGTGCCCAACCTTCTACGTGGTTTGGAGTTGAAATTTCCATCCAGGAGAGGCTGCTACCCACTGGTTATCCAGCTTCCGCGCATAAAGCAAGTTGGAAAGCCTCTTCGTCCAATTAAAAAACAAATGCATTATTTATTTTCTTTAATTCGACCAGCATTTTCCCAATCTGCTCTATCGTCCATCCTGTGAAACATTCTCCCTCTGGATGTCAGGATGGCCCCACACCCTGTGGCCTTTTATAAGGCCCTAACAATCTGGTTCTGTACCTGGGCCTTGGCCCCCGAGTGTGTGCAGGGACCCATTTTTGGGTGGATGCTAGTGATTGTTCATTCATTCATTCATTCATTCATTCATTCATTCATTCATTCATTCATTCAATTTAGATAGCCAGCCCTCTCACATTCGTGACTCTGGGTGGCTTACAATTAAAACATAAGCAGTACCAAAAAAAATCAAAAACTAAAACGGCCATGCCGACAATTGCTGTTTATTCGTTCAGTCGCTTCTGACTCTTTGTGACTTCATGGACCAGCCCACGCCAGAGCTTCCTGTCGGCCGTCGCCACCCCCAGCTCCTCCACGGTCAAGTCCGTCACCTCCAGAATATCATCCTTGAATCTTGCCCTTGGTTGGCCCCTCTTCCTCTTGCCTTCCACTTTCCCTAGCATCAGCATCTTCTCCAGGGTATCCTGTCTTCTCATTATGTGGCCAGAGTACTTCAGTTTTGCCTTTAACATCATTCCCTCAAGTGAGCAGTCTGGCTTGATTTCCTGGAGTATGGACTGGTTTGATCTTCTTGCAGTCCAAGGCACTCTCAGAATTTTCCTCCAGCACCACAGTTCAAAAGCATCTATCTCCCTTCGCTCAGCCTTCCTTATGGTCCAGCTCTCGCAGCCATAGGTTACTATGGGGAATACCATTGCTTTAACTATGCGGACCTTTGTTGTCGGTGTGATGTCTCTGCTCTTAACTATTTTATCAAGATTTGCCATTGCTCTCCTCCCAAGAAGTAGACGTCTTCTGATTTCCTGGCTGCAGTCAGCGTCTGCAGTAATCTTTGCGCCTAGAAATACAAAGTCTGTCACTGCCTCCACTTTTTCTCCCTCTATTTGCCAGTCATCAATCAAGCTCGTTGCCATAATCTTGGTTTTTTTGAGGTTTAACTGCAACCCAGCTTTTGCACTTTCTTCTTTCACCTTCGTCATAAGGCTCTTCAGCTCCTCCTCGCTTTCAGCCATCAAAGTGGTATCATCTGCATATCTGAGATTGTTAATGTTTCTTCCAGTGATTTTAACTCCAGCCTTGGATTCATCAAGCCCAGCACGTTGCATGATGTGTTCTGCATACAAGTTGAATAGGTAGGGTGAGAGTATACAACCCTGCCGTACTCCTTTCCCAATCTTAAACCAGTCCGTCAATACAAACATTAAAAACAATTAAACAAAGAAAAGCCCAACCATACAATCACTGGGAGAGCACCGCCATTCAGGTACAGTACAGCCTTTTTATGGGCTCCACACCATTATGGGGTACGCTTTATACACAGGAGCTGGTTAACCAAAATGCAGATTTCTCTTTTAGTGAAGAGAGGTACAAGTGGAAACCTGTCAGCCTCATGGGGTAAACCAGATACGAAACACAACCAGATGAGCTAATTCTACTTTATCGTAAGGCTACATTAACTGAATCTTACAAGTCTGAAAGTACAAATCTCCTGCTGTCTCCTTTACATCCGGAGAAACTAGGGAGGGTCCCTTCTGAGCCTCTTGCCCCACCCATTATGCAGCTGTGGGCTACGCTGCCTCTTATCTGATTGTTCCCTTGGCAGCGTCTCTTCGACCCGTCTCCCAAGGTCTTTCCCACATACCATCACAAAACTCTTAGGGTAACCTGGTTGGTTCTGAAACACTAACAAGAGCTAGACCTCATGAGTACTTAGGTGGGAGATGATCAGGAAATCCTAAGGTTATAGGTGAGGTTGGAAAATTGAACAGAATACCATTCTTTCATTGGACGTGTTCAAAGAGCAGCTTGGACATTCATCGATGTGAGATGCTTTCAGATGGATCCAGTTGCTTAAGTGGCCCCTTCTCACTCTGCGAGTCTCTGCTTCTATAAAGTCACCAGGTGAGTCGCTTGAATCAAGGGTGACTTAAGCTTAGCTACATCGCAGCCCTGAGCCAGACTTGATTAATGTTGAAAATTAAGCAAGGTGGGACTTTGGATGGATGATCACCAAGATCGGCCTTGTTTCTCGAGCGAGAGGACACAGCAGATGGTCATTTTCCTGACCCTTTGGTTGAGTTTGAGAAAATGATGGAGGTGGGTACAGTAATCATCTTAGATCTTCTGATTTGGAGAAGAAGATGCCATGCAGTTTCTGAATTGCTCTGAGGGGAGAGTGCTCATCCGATCTTAATGCCTCAGCCGAGAGAATGGCACACTTGCCTCCATACTATCTCTCCTGTGTTTGGACTTTCATGACACTGAAATTTGATACTACAAATTCTGGGCTCATTCGGTGAGGAGGATGGGAGAAATCTCTGAAAGGGAGATGTCACAAAATCGCCAACCTCACCCTTTGAGAGCTGAATGCCAAGTTCTGATCCAGCAGAAGGTTTTGAGGAAACGAAAGAAAACACTCAGCTAGAGCAGTGTTTCTCAAACTTGGCAACTTTAAGCTGTGTGGACTTCAACTCCCAGAATTCCCCATGCTGGCCAGGGAATTCTGGGAGTTGAAGTCCACATATCTTAAAGTTGCCAAGGTTGAGAAACACTGAGCTAGAGAGCCAACATTTCTCAGGAAGGGGGACTGGGACTTGCCCATTCTTGAACGTTTGGTTCTCCAGATGAGGTCCATCTCCGTTACTTGGAAAGCCAGTTCCAGAATCAGATTGACTGCCTTTGGCTGAAGCAGTTTGCCAACTCAACTCAACAGTCCATTAAAACACCTACAGTAAAACACCTTCACCTTCCCTTCCCCATAAAACCTCGGAGCCTAAATTGATCCAGACTCTGTAAGGAACCAGGAGGAAAAAACAGAAGCAAGCAGAGCAGACAAGCCAAGCGAATCCAAACACAATTTGGCTGTTTGCAACATCCCGGCTTATTTTTCCTATTGGATATTTCCACTGGCGCAGAAAGTAATTGGCGGGTCTCTCCTGGGATCCACTTTGAAAGAAATGGAGCATTTCAAAACGGCCTCGTTCGCTTCCCGCTGAAAGCAACAGGCCCGGCTCCCGCTTTGCCCCGCTCCGTTTGGATCGTGCCCCGGCCGGAGCTGCCCTGTCGATGAGACTGTAAACTTTTCCCCACCAAATGAGTTCATCTTGAACTCGCTGCTACGGCACTGAAACCAACAATAACAACCTTGTGCTTTAATATCCCTGAACCACGGTGGGGCGATTTCCAGAATGCCAGAAGCAGCAACGTGTGAAATAAGATCGGGTGAGAAGAAGATCGGAGGTAGCCTTGTCTGAATGGAGAAACAGGAATTGGATGTGAAGCCAGGGGTAACCAGGAGCGGAGGAGGACACGTTGCAGATCCAGAGCTGCAGTTTGGTACAATGTAGACAAAAAACACAACCAAATGCAGCTTCCAGAAGACCAGGCCTTGCCAGGTGCAAGATCTCTGGTCCCTCTGCTGAGCAAATTAGCTGGGCTGATGCCAAGAAAACTGAGCCAGAAGTGATGTGGGATGACCACTGGCCATCAGACGTCCAGAAAAGGTCCTGAACCCAAGGCTCCATTAGCTAGACTCCAGAGTTTTCATTCCTGCGCCATTACAAGGAGCGAAGGAAGCTGCTTCATTCCAAGCTCTACCAGTACCAAAGTCAGTATTTTCTTTGTTGATTGACAGCAACTTTTCTGAGCTTCAGACTTCCTGAGGCTGGGATTAAACCTTTTCCGTACAAAGGGGGGGGGGGGTCCCTCCAGCGCTAACAGAATGGTGGAAACAGTCGTGCAAAAAGCCCCGCCCCCTTTGCATGGGCATTGTGACCTGCATAGGGAAGGGGCGGAGCTTGCGACACAAAGGTGCAACAACGGCATGACGCTATTCTTGTCATCTGGAGGGAAGCAGTAAGATTCTGCAGATGCCGGTGACCCACCAGCCCATCAGACGCTCACCAGCCTCCTCGAGTCTTTCCTACGCCTCGGCAAAGGTTGGACTAGACCACCTTCAAGGTCCCTTCCAACTATATGATTCTATGACTGGGAGATGAAACGTGAAGCTGAATGAATTGGACGTCCAAGTCAAACCAATCATAGCATCACACCATTGGAAAGATTGCACCTGCAGCTTTTTTGGAGCCTGGACCGGCCACTCGAATCGAAACCACTTGAGATGATGTTGCAAGTTGAGGTTCTGGGTTTTGACATTTTAGACCAGTGTTTCTCAACCTCAGCAACTTTAAGATGTGTGGACTTCAACTCCCAGAATTCCCCAGCCAGGCTGGGGAATTCTAGGAGTTGAAGTCCACACATCTTAAAGTTGCTGAGGTTGAGGAACCCTGTTTTAGACTGTGACACCCTTCCACATGAAATCATTTTGATGATTTGAATTGGAGGATGGTTCCAAATTGGACTGAGGGTGATTCGTACCCCCCATGTTAGTTCTGCCACGGATGCCAAATACTGTACTATGTGGATCCACAGTGGGGTCAAGGGAGGTAAATGATTGCCCACAGTTGCTAGGAGTTGGGTGACATATAAATTTAATAGGAGGAGGAGGAGGAGGAGGAGGAGGAGGAGGAGGAGGAGGAGGAGGAGGAGGAGGAGGAGGAGGAGGAGGAGGAGGAGAAGAAGAAGAAGAAGAAGAAGAAGAAGAAGAAGAAGAAGAAGAAGAAGAAGAAGAAGAAGAAGAAGAAGAAGAAGAAGAAGAAGAAGAAGAAGAAGAAGAAGAAGAATAGTGGACTTCATCACACAAATGGCACAGCTTCCAGAACCAAGTCTATTTCTTTCCAAGCACAATTCTCAGAGTTCTCTTTAGCAAGATTTATTGTGATGAAAGTTACAAGAATTCTAGCAACTGAGCCATTTTCAGCTGCCCAGAGTCCCTTTCTTGTGAGATGGGCGGCTATACAAATATGATCAATCAATCAATACAACCAATATATCAAAGGCAGAGACATCTTGATTCTCTTTCCCACAGCCTTACAGGGCACAGGAAGAGAGGTGGGGTTTTCACTGATAATGTGGAAGGCTGCAGCTGGGTATTGACGTATTGGTCCCTCGAACCCAAATCAGGAAATAGAGAAATGATTGAATAGAAATTCCCAGCAGTCAAAGAAAACAACTTTGGTACCTTCCATGGAAGTGTGGACTAAGACAACTGAGCCTCAACAGAAAGGAAAGAGCAGGAAGTGCAGATGTGAACAAATAATTCCCTGAGTATTTGTTATTAATGGGGAGGAATGTCAAAAGAATCTGGTCTTTCCAAAATCTGATGTACTTTTCCTGGAGTAACGCGGAGATTCAATTACAATTAACCTTTGGATTTCATACAAGTTTGGGAAAATGTCCTTTTTGAAAGGTATGTTTCAAGACAAAATTCTATTTATCTGCGCCAATTTTGCGAGGCATTCAAAAATCCATATGACAAGCAGTTGTTATGTGCTGATTTTTCGAACAGTTGCAGACTAATGCAGAAATGGAACACTTTTATGCAAGCAAAATGGACATTTACCAGAAATAGGTTAATTCATCTGTGGAGTCCTTGGTGCTCTCTGAGCCTTGTTGTTTTCTTGCAGACATTTCATTGCCAGGCTAGGCAACATCTTCAGTGCGAAAAGGGAGTGGGACTTGCTCTCTGTTTATATACCCTGGCTTGTCCTGCCTGTGTTGGTGGGGGTGTTGTACTCTCCTTGGTAGTACCTTGATTGGGTTGTTGTTTGCTGCTTGGTTGATTGACTGAGTAAATAGTTCCTTGATTAGGGTCTATTGTGTTGTTTGATTGCTCCTCTGGTGCTAATCTTGCTGTTAATCTTTGCCTATCTGGTTGTTGATTGCTGGCAAGGAGGTGTTCTGGTCTTCTGGCTTTTCTATTGTCTCTTATGAATGGTATGTAAATGTTGTTTACCTCTATGTGTCTGTTGATGGCTGAAGATGTTGCCTAGCCTGGCAATGAAACGTCTGCAAGAAAACAACAAGGCTCAGAGAGCACCATGGACTCCACAGTTCTACCATGAGCTACAAATATTTGATGGGGTATATGCTGGCTTAAAGGGGAAAAACCCGAGGCTTGAGAATAAACAGACAAGAATGCAGCTTGTTAGGGCCAACAGTGTTTACTGATAGGCATAAGGCAATAATGCAGATACAATCACATTATCGCAAATATGAAAAAGATGAATATACAGGATACATCATTGTAAAAGGAAAAACAAAACTAGAACTTATAAGCAGAGTTCCGTGTATTGATCCCAGGGCCAGAGTTCCTGCCATGGCCTATACCCAAAGCCAGGCATAGCTCACTCTGCCCAGTCCACGGGAAGTGAACACGTGAAGAACTACATAGCTAAAAGACACTAGGAATCAAGAAGACATAGAACACCATTTTGCATGGTTGTATATTCAGTTCTTCTAGCATTCTGATTGGCTGGAAGTTAGCTGTGACACGCACACTAGGCCTCAAAGCATTAGGCCTAAAGCACATAGCATGACCTGCTATTGGTTAGCAGTGCTGCATCTACGCACTGAGTTCCCCCCTCCTCCTTGCTCAGGGGGGGCTTGGGCAAGTCTTCCCACGGAAGGACATCAGGAGGATATCTTCTCATGGGAAGATCCAGAACCTAGTCAAAACAAAGAACACGTGATTGTTGTTATCTTGCACCTGCACTTCACGTCACCATGAGAGGGCTTTGCTTTGCTTTGTAGAAGATGCAATTTGCCAAAACACTTTTGCTTTGTAGAGAAACCCAATTTCCAATTTCATATAACCCAATAAGAAATCTGACAATATTCTCTTCGATTGGTAATTCATCTGTTTCTACCCTTAATTAATTCTTTATTGGCAAGGCCCTTGGGAACATAGATCCACCCTATTCTTGGTGGGTCGTGATGGGGTTGGATTTTTTCAAAAGGTTGAACTCTTGATCTCCCTTTCTACTCAAGGGACATATAAATTCTGGAAAGTTATCTTTGATGGGTAGTGATTACGGGTCAGTCTAATATCTGTATTTGGTTGGTGGGATTAGAGAAAGTTGGATCATTAAAATATAAAAAAATATGAGTTGAAGGGTCTTTCAAGGTCATCTACTCCAACCCCCAGTCAGTGCAGGAATCCACAAATTATCTCCAACAGGTGACTAACCAGCCTCCATTTGAAAACCTCAAATAAGAGGGAATGCACCAATATTTGCAGCAGTATTGTTGCAATATTGTTCCTCTGCTTAATTTCCCATTAAGATATTCCTCCTGATTGAAAATCAAAAATTCCTAATGACACTTTGGAACAAATTGGCTCAATCCGATTGGGGTACAGCAACAATCTGCCTTCAAATACGGCCCTTTCTGAGTTGAATCTGAGCGGCATGATTTTGGGGTGCTGGCTTGGAGCACAAATGGGGTGCATGAGTTGCCCACTATTGGACTAAACTCAAGTTGGAAGAGAGCCATTTTAGACTGAAGGAGACCCGATGCCCTAATTGGAAAGATGAGAATTTGGTTGAGCTCTTTGTCCTTCCTCCCCGGAAGCAAATGTGAAGTAGGATGTACAACCTGCTGCAGATTGACTGCCATATCTCTGAACTTCAGAGAAATCTTAAGAAAAGGTGCTTCCTAGTTGCTCCATTACTTTACTATAAGTTCCGTGGGGAGTTTTCAGAGCCCAAATCTGCTAGCAGATTTTTTTTTCCCCACGTCGGTCTGCCCGTTTTACCCTCAGATGGTGCCTCACCGCAAGACCTGAACTGCAGAGCAAATCGGAGCTTCTCGGCCACTTTTCCTGTTTTCTCCTCCGACAGGCCTGAACCGGGTCTCAACAGTTTTGGCATCCACTCCAACGCAGAGATCTTTCTGTCTGTCTGCTGAACTTTCCTTCTAGGCTTACCCGTTGCCCATGGAAAACATCTCTGGTTATTCCTACTGGCCAAGTCAAATGTTTTTGGGGGTTCTCTTAACCACAGTAGTTGCAGAGAGAGACAGAGGGGAAAAACCCTCCCTTTAAACAGGAAAAAAAATCAGCCATCCCTGTTGACGGTAATCGGAAAAGTCTTGGAACGCGTCATTCCACAGCTTCCCCTGCCAGGACCGTTGATAGTACAGGCAGTCCTCAACTTATGACCATTCATTTAGCAACCATTTGAAGTTACGACGGTGCTGGGAAACGTGACTTAGGACCAGTCCTCACACTCACGACTGTCGCAGTTTCCCCACACTCACGTGATCAAAATTTGGGCACTTGGCAACCAGCTTGTATTTACGACGGTTGCAGCGTCCAGGGGTCACATGATTGCCATTTGCAACCTTCTCAGCTGACAAGCAAAGTCAGTGGGGGAAGCCGGATTCACTTAATGACCATGTGATTCACTTAACGACCGTGGTGATTTGCTTAACGACAGTGGCAAAAAAGGTCATAAAATTGGGTGTGACTCGCTTAATGACCGCTTTGCTTAGTGACATAAGTTCTGGTCCCAATTGTGGTCGTAAGTCGAGGACTACCTGTAGCTACTGTCACCTTGTAACAAGATGGAAATGACTAGAGCAGTGTTTCTCAACCTTGGCAACTGCAAGGCTGGCTGGGGAATTCTGGGAGTGGAAGTCCACACATCTTCAAGCTGCCAAGGTTGAGAAACACTGGACTAGAGTTAGAAGACGCTTTCCATGTCCATGATGTGCTTCTTGTCCATGCTTAGGGAAAGGGTGAGTCATTCCTCACCTCCTGAGAAGTCCTACAGATGCTTCTCACTGTTGCAAGGGGACACGAAGACCGTCCTACTTACTGGCCTCTTCCCAGCCAAAGCCACCGTGAGTCTTATCGTGCCTCTGCTCCAAACATGTTTGCACCATTTTCTGAGTTACAGCTGGTGCAGGTCTAGATTTGTGGGCGTGGAATTGTGTCCCTCTACTTACACCTTCCCTTAAATTTTGGATTCCGCCCCATCTTCACCCATGTTCTTCTTGACATCCCAGTTTGCGGGTTCATATTTCCATAGAATCATTAACTTGGAGAAATTTGGGGGAGACCTTTTTCAATGCACTGATGATGTTACCTAGTCGGGTCATGAAACATCTGTAAGCAAACCACGAAGCTCAGAGACCACCAAGGACTCCGCCTTCTTCATTGCATAGTAAGTGCCCCACGGACCCGCTGTTGAGTTCACCCCTTTTGTGGGGTTCTAGACAGCAATTCTATAAGTTGTGAGTGGGCCGTATATCATCACAAGGACATAGGGAAATAAATGTGGGTTCATCGACAATACTGTATATTACCACCATTCAACAAAAAAATATTTCTTTTTTTTAAAGAATTTTATTAAGTTTCGAGACAAGAATAAAAGCTACGAAAAAACAAAAAACTACCAAAAAAGGAAAAAGAACTAAAAAGGTGTGAAAACACAAGAGAATTTTTTTTTCAAAATTACAGAAAGATGTGACTTCCGACTTTTAACAGCAAGGATATACAAAAATTTCCATAATCAATCTCTTACTCTATATTAAACCAAAACCACATTATTTCTATAAGTCATTTCTCTTCAGCACATTATAAAAATCACTAAGTACAGTTACTCCCCTCCTTATATTAAAATAAAGAAAAAAAATTCATATAGACCCCCTAAACAACTTTTTACCCTCTCCAAAAGATAACACGTAATTATTCCCTTCCTACTACTATTCTAAGGGGTGTGGTGGCTCAGCGGGTAAGACGTCAGGCTTGTCGATTGGAAGATCGCAAGTTCGGAGGTTCGAATCCCTAGCCCTGTGTGCGGAGTGAGCTCCCGCACTAGCTCCAGCTCTTGCCAACTAGCAATTCGAAAGCATGCAAATGCACGTAGATGAATAGGTACCACTTTGGTGGGTAGGTAACAGCGTTCCGCGTGCTTCATGCAGCCACATGACCGTGGAAGCGTCTTTGGACAACGCTGGCTCTTTGGCTAACAAACGGAGATGAGCACCGGCCCCTAGAGTCGGACATGACTGCACAAATGTGCGGGGGGAACCTTTACCTTTTACTACTATTCTAGGGGCGTGGTGGCTCAGTGGGTAAGACACCAGGCTTGTCGATCGGAAGATCGCAAGTTCAGAAGTTCGAATCCCTAGCCCTGTGTGACGGAGTGAGCTCCCGCACTCGCCCCAGCTCTTGCCAACCTAGCAATTCGAAAGCATGCAAATGCAAGTAGATGAATAGGTACCACTTCGGTGGGTAGGTAACAGCGTTCCGTGTGCGTCATGCCGGCCACATGACCGTGGAAGCGTCTTCGGACAACGCTGGCTCTTCGGCTAACAAACGGAGAGTCGGACACAACTGCACAAATGTGTGGGGGTATCCTTTACCTTTACCTTACTACTATTCTATACATTTCTGTATAGTTACATTTCTTTATGTGCTTTTTAGTTTGATTCTTATTATAGTAGAGAGAAATGTATAGAATAGTAACAAAAATATATTTCTTGACATTGATGCCAAGTTTGTACTACCTGAAACGATCACAATGGGAGAAGGAGAGACATACATATGTTATACGGCTTTTGGGCCTTCCTTTCTTATGATTCCTTAGGAATATAAACAGATGTGCCTTTGAATACTGTGATTAATCTTCTGCTTGTGTTGCTGTTTCTGGAAGGGAGAATTACAACCCTGATTGGTTGGGTTGGTGCCACAAACATAGGGAACAAAACTGTCTACAACCTGTTCTGGTCTAAACCATCAGCAGCTACACCAAACTAAGCTTTTTCACCGCAAGAAGCATCATATTCTAGCTCAGTGTTTCTCAGCCTTGGCCACTTGAAGATGTGTGGACTTCAACTCCCAGAATTCCCCAGCCAGCACGCTGGGGAACAAGAGTGGCCTCAGTGTAACAGGCTCAGCTGAAATTTATTGTGGTGGCTCAGTAGGTATTGTCTTATCTCTTTCCCTTCTTTTTGCCAACTTGCAACAAGAAATACTGAAAATTTGCTCTCTGAACTATGCTTCTGTCCTTAAATTAAGGAAATAAGATTCCTTTTGTTCCATGGGATGTGCCTCCAAGAAGACTGCAGCTTTCTTGGAAAGAATTGGAAAGAGAGAAAAAGAGAGAAAAAGAAGGAAGGGGAGGGGAGAGGAGAGGAGAAAGATGATGATGATGATGATGATGATGATGATGATGATGATGATGATGATAGATGGATGATAGGATAGATAGAGATGGATAATAGGATAGACAGAGATATATGAATGATAGATGATAGATGATAGATGATAGATGATAGATGATAGATGATAGATGATAGATGATAGATGATAGATGATAGATGATAGATGATAGATGATAGAGAAGGAGGAAGGAGGAAGGAGGAAGGAGGAAGGAGGAAGGAGGAAGGAGGAAGGAGGAAGGGAAAGGAAGATTGAACGAAAGCTGGGTGGAAAGAAACTTGCTCATAATAGCATGCCCTTAATTTTCTGGGTAAGGTATAAATATCATAGTAACAGTAGCTTTCGATAAGCAGTGGAAAATGTTGATAGTTTTAACTTTGTAACCTGAGATGGTGGAGCTGTGAGGATTTCACTTGGCTGCTCGTTGGACAAGCCGGGTGGGTGTGAAATCTATGTTTTGGTTCCCCTACCCTCCTGATAACACAGAAGGAGGCGACATCACATCAAAGGCGGAGGCAGATAGGAATCCCAGGCTTCCCAATGCCCTTTGTCCTATTGACTCCTGGGACAACTCTCTCTTGCCTTGTTGAGCTCGTCCAACACACTTAACCCTAAATCCAGGGTAAGAAAACACGGTTTCTGTGAGCTTATCACCTGTGGCTTCCAAAGAACTAAAACCGGCAATGACAGAACAAAATACCCCGATTCACACAACATGCGAAGAGAACAGTGGGTTCCAGAGCACACTGATTCCCAAATTGCGCACCTCTTCTTAGCTAAAACCAGGGTGCAAATCTAGCCAATGAATGAATATATGTATTTTACCAAGGTGGAAAATGAAAAAAAAAGTCATTTAGAAGACAGATCTTGTGTGTCCTTTTTTAAAATTTATTTTGAACCTTTCTTTAAAAGCTTTCATTTTTATTATTATTCATTTTTGTATTATAGAAAAACTAAGTTACTGTACAGCTGTTTTACTACTATATAGAAGTCCCTATATTTAAGGAAGAAACCTAGCTTAGGATATGAAAAACTATATGGTAAAAAAAAAAAGCATCCTACTTTCATCATGTTTCTGAAGGAACAAGAATGGCGGTACCCCAGGAGTAGTTCATGTTGGAAATTCAGCAAATCAACATGCCTCATTTGCATGTAGATGAGTTCATCCCAGGATGCAATTCTCCATGTCTTTGAGGAAGTTGTTTTGTTGCCACTCCCACTTCCTCCTCCTCCCTTCATAGTCAGCTCTCTCTGATTTCTTCACTGGAGGAGTAGGATGCACGTGCCTGAGCTCCTTCGATCGAGAGGCCATGCCTAGGCCTCAAGCCCCTTTTCTCCACGCAGCCCTGGCTGCAACATAGGGCCAGGGGTCTAAGGAACCAAAGGAGAATCATTTCTCAACAAAATGGATGTAACTGGACCAATAAACGTAAGAACTCTTTTGTACTTACTTTTTGAAACTACTATGTCTAAGCATGTTTCTTTATGCTTGGGTGGGCTAAAAGTGTAAGATTAAGAACCTGGATCTCTCTAACATGCTCACCGGCTCTGTTTTTAAACAATATTCTTTTTCTGTGCACGAGCTTATACTACGTTAAGCTCTGCTCCGTTCACTGGTTCTGACAGGCCACTGAATGATCTTCAGTTCACCCAATCATTTTCATTACTATAGCACTGATTCTTCTCCTCTTTCCAGTGATCAGAATTGTCAAGGTCAAGTTTCATTCCAGTGAAGATTGGCCTCTTGTTCAGAAAAGAAACCTATGGGGTGTGACTGATACCGCAAGATCGTCCTTGGTTCCCAGCACCAAGGAATTCTTAAAGCCACCAGATGCTTTCATCATCATCCTGTGGACAGATCTTTTATTCTTTTAAGCTTCAGCAGATGGCAAACTCTGCTTTTTCTCCCTTGGCTTGGAATCTAAGCAAGGATGGGAAGCCACCACAGAATCTCAAGAGTATAGACCAGCTTGGGCCTACATCTCAGAAGAAGGCAGCTGCAATGACAATCTACAGACAGAAGCTATAGCTGAGGAAACTGCCTGGTTGTGTCCATCAAGATACCAAGAGTTGAATTCGCCTCAAAGGAGACATGACCCTTCCTCGTCCTTGTTAGGAGGAATCTGGTCGCCCTTTTCCCAACTAATGGATTTGATTAAAAGGCATCAGCTGCAGCTCCATCGGATGCATAAAGGAGTTCGACTGATGGAGGATTTAACTTGGGGTGAGGAGGAGGAAAGAAGGGGGAGGCAGGTTGGTAAAGAATGATGTGTTGTTTGCATTGGGTTAGAAAAATGACGTCTGTATCTGTGCCAGTTTCTTTGAACGTTTTAGGAATTTCCACTCCATCTGGCTGAACTTGGTGCTTCTCGTTGTAGACGTTGTAGGAGAACCATCATCCCACTTTAAACCCTACATCAGTCTAGCTCAGTGTTTCTCAACCTTGGCAACTTGAAGATGGGTAATTCTGGGAGTTGAAGTCCACCCATCTTCAGGTTGCCAGGGTTGAGAAACACTGGGCTAGCCCCTCTATGCATCTGATGGATGCAGCTCACAAAAGCTGATGCCTTTTAATAAAAATTGTTAGTCGGAAAAGGGGTGACCTGGCGCCTTCTGATTCTTTGCCATCATAGACAAACATCCCACCTTGTCCCTGTTAGACATTCTGGAAAAAATGGTTCTCTGTCTCATTCTTCAGAACATACACTGGGTTTACAAACCCAGAGTTTTCTCAGCAGTATTCTAGATTTCTATCCCTCCATCAGCTGACCTGGAGTTTTGCTTTTTCCAAAGATAAAGGAGACCGGAATTTTGGTTGCTAAGTGAAGAGGTCATTAAGCCAATACAACCCGATTTTATGACCTTTTTTGCAGCGGTCACTGAGTGAATCACTGCGGGTGTTAAGCGAACCACGTGGTCGTTAAGCGAATCACGCAGTTCCCCATTGATTTTGCTTGCCGGGAAGGTCAAAAACGGCAATCACGTCACGACGTGATAAATGTGATGGTGATAAATGTGAACCAGTTGCCAAGCTCCCAAATTGTGATCACATGACCGTGGGGATGCTGAAATGGCTGTAAGTGTGAGGACCAGTCAAAAGTCATTTTTTCCAGCACCGTCGTAAGTCCGAACCATCACTAAAAATGGTTGTTAAGCGAGGACTACCTGTACTATTCCTTGCTCTTTGATGCTTGGCATGATCCTGCTAAGAGCTACTGGCCATGAAATCTCTTTTTATGTAATTAATTAACCTTATCAATGACTTCATCATTGCCACCAGAGAAATCATGGATATTTACTTTTTGAGTCTATATATTACACACACACATGCGCGCACGCGCACACACACACACACACACAGAGGAGGCATTAATTGAATGGTGCTATACTCATTATTGGTGGATTCTGTATATATTTTTCTGTTTTGGTTGCTATGGCCATGTCCAAAGCATGGGGTGAATACATAAAATACGGGCCTGTCCAAAAGTCTCCCCCCCCCCCCCGCCCCTCTGGAACTTCATTGTTTGCTTTAAACCTGTCTAAAACTTCTGGGTCACGCTATGTTAGAGATAAGAAATTGTCAAGATATTTTGTGAGAAAAGTTACAAAAGAGCAAAATCTGAAGAAATATTACAGTGAGAGATCAAAAACAGTAGGGTTGGGTATAACTTAAAAGAATTAAATCAGAATTTTTTCTTTTTTGTTTGGAATCTGGGTTGTATAAATAGAAAAATTCTTTTCTTTTTATTTCTATATGCATAGTATAATAGTATGGTTGGGTATAAATTAAAAGACTTAAACTAGAATTTTTTCTTTTTATCTGGAATTTGGGATGCACAAATAGAAAAAAAAATGTCTTTACTTACATATGTATAGTTTTGGAAAAATTAAAGTGTACCAACAATACAGGAATGGATGTTGAAATTACTAGAAATGACAGAAAATGACAAATTGATTTGCCTACTAAAAGAAATTTTTAATTATTATTCTTTAATGAGTGGAAATTTTTGATGGACTATTTGCAAAAAGCAGGAGGAGTAAAGCTAAATATGGGGTTTTGATGATTAGATTATAGATAAATAGTATATAATAGACAAGGAAAAATATATGAATGTTATATGAATAGCCAGCATGTTAAAACAAACTATATACTTTATTCTTATGACCATAGACGGATTGGAGGTTATCTAATTTCTATGTATGTCTTTTTCTTTATTTTTTTTTTCTTTTTCTTTACTGCACTGTTCTTTTTCTTTTCTTTTAATTTGTATTTCTTTTTCCGTTTCATCTTTAACTTTTAGCTTTGTATATTTAAAAACCTAATAAAACTTATGGAAAAAAAAATAAAACTTCTGGGTCCGGAGGACTCTCCTTAATTTCTTCCTTGGACAAATCTTCCAAAGAAATCAGATGTCGGCCGTTAAACCAGGTGAACTACAGAGGGATTTACTCTCTGCAGAGAAATTGCCTTTCCTTCTAGATGTTTGGCAGATATTTGCTGGCACGACAAGTGAGGAATTGGCGTCTACCTGGGTTTGAAACATACCATCGGTGCTAGAAATGCTCTGGACCACAACAGGGGAATCTGTTTGGTTAACATGGCAACAGCGTGGCCCGCAAACGCTGCAAAAAGATTAAAATAAAGAAAGCAGAGTGGCGGGCAAGAAACGAACGGGAGGGTAGCTCCAGAGAGTGCGATGCATTGTGCAAAATTGCGTCCTCACAATGCAACCCTAACTGCAAGTAAGCAAACTTAACAAGGTGGCAACATCGAAACTGATTGTAAAACAAATACCTTGATGTATGCTGTTTCTTCCTTTTTTTCATTTTGCTATATATTCATTACATTTAATTTTGAAGAAAAGTCAAGTAATTACAAGCTTTGTAACATTATTATTCAAAACTGTAATTAATATTGATGGAATGCCCATTTTTTCTTTCCTCCTCTTTTATCTACATTAAATACTCTAAGCCACTTCCATAATAGAATATCAAGAATCTAAGCATAGTATATAAATGCCATTGTATCGAAATAACATATGGTACTAAAACTGAGAAGATGGAGCAATAGATGGTTTATATGGTTAGATTTAATAATATGCTAAAGGATTGAGCTAGTTCTATTATTAAAATTTTATGGATATACTTTTAGTTTCTACAAAGTCAAGTCCCCAGCTTGATGCAGATCAAGCTGAGATTCCACTGACTGATGTTGGAAATGTATTTATTTATTTATTTGTATTTCGAATTTTGTCACTGCCCATCTCACTCAAAGAACAACTCTGGGTGGTTAACAATAAAACTAAAAATAAATACAGATTAAAATACAATAAAAACAGTAAAATGTAAAATGTAGATATTAAACCCTGCAAGACTGCAAATTGGATTCCAGAAAGTGAATTCAGATTGGAGTGCACAAGCGGGCAAAACGTAGCACCTGTTTGCCACTCTTGAAAGTGTGCGCTTGCCAGGAAAAATGCTGAAAAATGCTGCATTCACAGCCCTCTGCAATGCAAAGCACCTTCTGAAATCCAATCCAAAGCAGTTGTTGTTCAGTCGTTTAGTCGTGTCCGACTCTTCGTGACCCCATGGACCATAGCACGCCAGGCCTTCCTGTCCTCCACTGTCTCCCGGAGTTTTCTCAAATTCATGTTCGTTACATCGGTGATGCTATCCAACCATCTCATCCTCTGCTGTCCCTTCTCCTTTTGCCTTCAGTCTTTCCCAGCATCAGGGTCTTTTCCAGTGAGTCCTCTCTTCGCATTAGGTGGCCAAAGTATTTGAGCTTCAGCTTCAGCATCTGTCCTTCCAATGAGCAGTCAGGGTTGATTTCCTTTAGGATTGACTGGTTTGACCTCCTTGCAGTCCAAGGGACTCTCAAGAGTCTTCTCCAGCACCACAGTTCGAAAGCATCGATTCTTTGGCGCTCAGCCTTCCTTATGGTCCAACTCTCACAGCCATACATTACTACTGGAAAAACCATAGCTTTAACTATACGGACCTTTGTCGGCAAGGTGATGTCTCTGCTTTTTAATATGCTGTCTAGGTTTGCCATAGCTTTCCTCCCAAGGAGCAAGCGTCTTTTAATTTCATGGCTGCAGTCACCGTCTGCGGTGATCTTGGAGCCCAAGAAAATAAAATCTGTGGAGTCTATGGTGCTCTCTGAGCCTTGTTGTTTTCTTGCAGACGTTTCATTGCCAGGCTAGGCAACATCTTCAGTGCAAAAAGGGAGTGGAACTTGCTCTCTATTTATATACCCTGGTTTGTCCTGCCTGTGTTGGTGGGGGTGTTGTACTCTCCTTGGTAGTACCTTGAAGATGTTGCCTAGCCTGGCAATGAAACGTCTGCAAGAAAACAACAAGGCTCAGAGAGCACCATGGACTCCACAGTTCAACCCTGAGCTACAAATATTCTCTTTGATTAATAAAATCTGTCACTTCTTCCACTTCTTCCCCTTCTATTTGCAAGGAGGTGATGGGACCAGATGCCATGATCTGAGTTTTTTTAATGTTGAGTTTCAAGCCAGCTTTTGCACTCCAAAGCAGTACATGGCCCTATTGGGTTTTTCTAGGGCAGTGATTCCTAAACCTTTTGCTCTCAGGACCCCTTCCCACTTTCAAAAATGATGGAGGGCCCCCAAAGAGCTTTTGTTTGTATGCTAAATTGATTGATATTCACCATATTAAAAATTAAAATGGATGCCTTTGTATGATATTTATTGACTCGTGTAAAAATAACAATATTAAACCCATTAGAAGTTAACCTAAATAAAATATTTTTCATGCAAAAACCCTCTATTTTTTTTAACAAATAAAAAATAATAATGAGAAGAGTGGCACGGGTTTAAAGTTTTGCAAATATATTCAATATCTGGCAAAGGGTTTTGATTTCACAGACCCCTGAGAGGGTCTTGGGGAACCCCAGGGGTCCTCGGACCCCACTTTAAGAAAGGCTGTTCTAGGGAATTCCATTGCAGCCCTCAAAGTAAAAAGGACTTCCTATTGGTTTGCAGGTAGAAACGGAGATGCATTCTCTCCTTCCCACATCACAGGACTGGCATGCCTTCCTTCTGCAGGACAGACACCTGGGACTCTGCCGGGAGTGCAGATTACAGGTCCCTGTTTACTTACTGGGCCAGTCTGCATATATATTAATAAGCTGGTTCAATATTGTGGTTCTGTGGTCACGCATACTTGGCAGAGGGGCCGTGGACCTAGTTTGTCACCACGGCTTTATAACGGCCCTCCCGTTCAGCTCCTTCAGCCAAAAGGTAGCTCCCTCTGGAAAGCTCTTGCCTCAATGCACTGTAGCTCAAGCAAACGCTGCTTTCTATAGGCTAAAACACGGGTGCAAAGCTCGAATTCAGGACCGAGGCGGCTGAGGCCGAGAGCTAAACCTAGCATGCATTTGAGAAAATAATTCCAGCTCTGCCAAAAACAAAAAACAGAAACCATCCAGCACAGTCATTATCGTAGATTTTTAAAAGAGTTGTCCCCTTTACACTATTATTGGTCCATCCAACACTTTTCTGCCATCTGTAGCAATTAAATGATAAACAGGAATAGCAATTCTTTCCCCTCTGAACCTTTCGCCAGGCTGTTTTGTCCGCCTCATGGATTGTAAGAGGGGGGAAACATGTACAAAGTGCTGTGGTCGCACCTGCAGACCCATCCTCCTGGGGACCTTGCGCCTTCGTTCTCAGATCTCTCAAAAGTTTTGCAAAGTGGCCCTAATGGTGGTTCTAATTAGAGAGCCAGTTTGGTGTAGCAGTTAAGGCATCAGGCTAGAAACCGGGAGTCCGGGAGTTCTAGTCCTGCCTTCGGCACGAAGCCAGCTGGGTGACCTTGGGCCAGTCCCTCTCTCTCAGCCCTAGGAAGGAGCCAATGGCAAACCAGGAGACTGAGAGTTCTAGTCCCGCCTTATGCGTGAAAGCTGGCTGGGTGACCTTGGGCCAGTCCCTGTCTCTCAGCCCTAGGAAGGAGCCAATGGCAAACTGGGAGACTGAGAGTTCTAGTCCCGCCTTAGGCACAAAGCCAGCTGGGTGACCTTGGGGCAGTCACTTTCTCTCAGCCCTAGGAAGCAGGCAATGGCAAACCACTTCTGAAAAACCTTGCCAAGAAAACTGCAGGAACTTGTCCAGGCAGTCTCCGAGAATCAGACACGATTGAACGGACAACAACAACAACAAAGCCGACGTCGGCCAAGCTCAAAAACCTAAGCAGGGTCGAACCTGGTTAGTGCTTGGATGGGAGACTACTAGGAATCCCAAAAGCTTAGGCTAGCCTGGGATGTGCCAAAAGTTTGGAAGTTAAGAAGGCTGGCGCTGGTTCCTGCTTGGACGGGAGACCACCAGGAAATGGAGGCTAGCTGAAGAAACAGCTCAGGAGAAGGTGAGGTGAAACCTGCTCTCTATCACAGCGGAGAAAATGACACGAGTGTCCTTGGCATCACCACAAATTGAGTTTGAAACGGGAGAGAAGCCAAGCTGATGGCTTCAGGGTTAGCAATGGACCGCATTCTCCACATCCCCACAACAAGGAAGCAAGTTTAGAATGTGCAGGGCCAGCCACACAGCACCCAAAGAGTTGTCCCGAAAGATTTGGACTCTGCACCCTGCCTCTAAGCAACAGACGGTTGTCCCGGCGTCCTTACTCTGTCTCCTGGTGGGGCCAGCTCTGCAGCAGAGGGGGAACGTCAGCAGGTACCGGGTGCTGTGAAAGGAAAGGCGTTTCTCGGGTTCTTGACGTTGGGCCAACAGATCTGTTGCCCCCAGATATATCTGACCATGGGGGGAATTGAGAGCGTCCACGGTTTGCCATGGATTGGAAACAAGAGGCAGGTGGAGAACTTGGTCTCCTGTGGAGTCCTTGGTGCTCTCTGGGCCTTGTCGTTTTCTTGCAGACGTTTCTGCAACGATCGGTCTCCCCTTTTCTACTGTTCTGGTTTAGCTTGCTAGAGAATTTCTTTCAAAGGAAGAGGAGTTTCGTGAAATTCTCCCAGGTGGAATGCAAAGGCCCTGCACCTATTCCGTGATAAGGGGGCTGACGGGTATGTGGCAATATCCTGTCTTTTATGATAGAAACCACTTTCCGGGGCCCTGCACCCCCCCCCCCCCCGCTTCCCCTTCCCTCCAGGCTCTGCACCCTCCCTGGCTTCTCGTGCTTCCATTTAATCCCAAGATGTCAAGCTGGAGAAGAATGTGAAAACATCCTTCCTGTCCACTCCTTCCACAACCCAGGTCAACATCTGTCACTTAGCTTGCAGCAAATTCAAGGAATACCCAGATGCTCACAGGAAGACGGTGGCTGCAAGCCAGCGAAAGGGCGATAGGTGATTGCTTAAGGCAGAGCTTTCCAAACTTTTCATGTTGGTGACACACTTTTTAGACATGCATCATTTCGCGACACACTCTTACAGCAGGGCACAAGGCAGGCACTAGGACCTGCGCGGAATCACAGCAGGTTTGGAGGCAGCAGGGCACAAGGCAGGCACTAGGACCTGCGCGGAATCACAGCTGGTTTGGAGGCAGCGAGGCACAAGGCAGGCACTAGGACCTGCGCGGAATCACAGCTGGTTTGGAGGCAGCCAGGCACAAGGCAGGCACTAGGACCTGCGCGGAATCACAGCTGGTTTGGAGGCAGCGAGGCACAAGGCAGGCACTAGGACCTGCGCGGAATCACAGCTGGTTTGGAGGCAGCCAGGCACAAGGCAGGCACTAGGACCTGCGCGGAATCACAGCTGGTTTGGAGGCAGCGAGGCACAAGGCAGGCACTAGGACCTGCGCGGAATCACAGCTGGTTTGGAGGCAGCCAGGCACAAGGCAGGCACTAGGACCTGCGCGGAATCCTGGCAGGGCAGGTTTGGAGGCAGCAAGGCACAAGGCCGGCACTAGGACCTGCGCGGAATCACAGCAGGTTTGGAGGCAGCCAGGCACAAGACAGGCACTAGGACCTGCGCGGAATCCTGGCAGGGCAGGTTTGGAGGCAGCAAGGCACCAGGCAGGCACTAGGATCTGCGCGGAATCCTGGCAGGGCAGGTTTGGAGGCAGCAAGGCACCAGGCAGGCACTAGGATCTGCGCGGAATCCTGGCAGGGCAGGTTTGGAGGCAGCAGCAGCCTTGACACATCCAGACACTGCGACACACAGTTTGGAAAGCTCTGGCTTAAGGTGTAGTATCTGCCTAGCTTTGAACATCCCTGAAAGCGTTTCTTCAGAGGAACCACCACCAGTCCCATGGGCTGATTCGGAAAAGAATGGTTCCTACATTGTACATGCCAACCCATCTCCCCGATCTCATAAACCCAAATCCACCTACGTCCATGACTTGCAGGATGGGCAACCACCCTTTTGTTCTGCCACCCTGGGCCACCGTCCCAAGATCTGGCGTAAACAAGGGCCTCCTGTGGATTGCAACACCCCAGCGGTCTTCCTGTGTCCCACCATGAACCGAGACAGGAAATTCTGGCCCTCTATCTCCAGGCCTAATTAAGCACACAGCCCGGAGACCCCGTTCACCCCCAGGAAGTGGGAGGTTGCGATGGCTGTTCTGGTCTCTGTCAACACACATGACAGGGTCACTTGCGGCGGAAGGCTGAAGTGGCTTCTTCAGCCTGCAAACTTCCAAACCCAAGATAATGGTATTTTAGGGACTCCTGCCAAAGATTAGCTGCTCAATCAATGCAACTTTGTCCTGACAAGCGAAAGCCGCCATGCTCTGGGCCCTGGGTGTTTCGGGCCGCTCTTTCTCTCCATGACGGATGGGGACCTATCATGACCAGCTCCACCAGGAATGGAAGCCTTCTTTTCAACTTGAAGACCGAGGAGACGTGGCTGAGAAGAACGTTCGTGGAAGAGAAGTATCAGGAGCGTCCTGTTAAATGCTGATGCCGTCAAGGGGGTAGAGTGGAGGGATGGACCCACTGTTTTGGGGACTTTTGGGGCTGGGGGGACAATGAGATCATCTGCTGGAGCCTAAGATCAATGACAAAGCCTCCTCAGATTAGCAAATAGAGATAATAACATGTCAGATTGGATTATTGATTGGAAGCGTTTAACATCAGGGGAATGGAGAAGTTAATTAAGTTTAGGGTCCCCTCTCCCCCTGTCTTTTGGAGGAATCCATACTTGGAAGTAGCAACTTAAATGATGAACAACTTTGCAAATTCCTATGTATGTCTAGTTCAATGTTTCTCAACCTTGGGGACTTTAAGCTGGGTGGACTTCAAGTCCCAGAATTCCCCAGCCAGCATGCTGGCCGTGGAATTCTGGGAGTTGAAGTCCACCCAGCTTAAAGTTCCCAAGGTTGAGAAACACTGGCCTAGTTGTTCTTCATAGCATTTCTCCGACTTGACTGCAACAACTGCTTGTTGGCACGGTGTCCGCCTAACTCACACAGCGAAGCCATCAATGCATGATTTATTTATTTATTCATTGTATTTATGTGGCCGCCCATCTCACAAAACGTGACTCTGGGGGGCGTAGAATAAAAAACTATAACATAATAATATAAAAAACAATCAACAATTTAAAAAAAAAACATTCCGGCCCATTCTGGCACTGGCCCAAGGTCACCTAACCGGCTTTTGTGCCTTAGGAAGAACTGGAATCTGGGTCTCCTTGTTCTTCGTTCAGTACCTCTACCACCAGACCACCCTGGTTCTTGGGCTGACCCAGGGCCCCTGAGGACCTTCCGTGGCTGAGGAGAGACTAGAACCTGGGTCTCATTCCACCTCCTCCACCAGACCACCCTGGTTCTTGGGCTGAGAGAGAATCACTGGGAGGGAGCTTTGGTGGCTACAGGTGGACTAAAACCTTGGTGTCCCTAATCCTAGTCCAGCACCTTCCCCGCTGGACCTCTCTGGCTCCTGGGGGGTGGGGGGGGAGATTGACTGGCTCAGTCTCCCAGGGAGTTTCTGTGGGTCTCCCCTCTCCTAGATCAGGGCCTCCACCACTACCCCACACCGGCTTTAGTGCTGGGAGAGGATCCCTGGCCTGAAGCCCCCCGGGGGTCTTCTGTGGATGGGGTGGGACTAGAACCTGGATTCTCCACTCCTAGTCCGCCACCTCCACTACGACCTCTCCTAGTTCTCTAGGCACATCTAGTTGAAAGGTCAACATCGCCACTGGCAAGATAGGACCTTCTGAGAACACTCCATGTAGCTTCCAAGTTGAGTTTCTGCAGCTTCACTGGAACCCCCTTCCAGTAACGCCTAAGACTGCAGTTTTTACTTATCCTTACAACATTGGGTATACTGTGGTTCTTTGCTATGTTTTGACCCACACCCGCACACACACATTGCCATAATAGGTCCATGCCCCCAAAGATCCGTTTATCAGAAAGTAAATTAGCGTCTACCCAAGATGTTCTCTGCTGGGGGGACCCCAAACCCTGCAAATAAATACAGTGTCAGAGCTGATGTATTGCTTTACAGCATGCCAACGTCTTGCTCGTTGTTCTAAAAATTAAACTATCTTTTTAAAAAAAGGTCAGGCGGGGGCAGCGGGGGGCTGATGAGAACAAGAGAGATTATATAGCACCACACTGCTAATTTCCAGGACAGAAAATACCGTTATCAGCCTGCCGTCTGATAAACTGGAGAAATAAAGAAATAAACTCCAGCAGATCCAACTGGACCAAACTTTGCTGGTGTTTTTCCACTTCAGAAGCCTTTGTAATTCTGCATTGCACAAACCAGCATCTCTTTCTAAGCCAGCTAAGGACGTTTCCCAGCTGTGAATACTTCTCAAAAGCAAGGACTTCTTCAGATGATTTGAGAAGCACTGATTCTGATACAGCTGCAATTCCACGGCTTGGATTTTATTTTATTTGATGCTGGGGGGGGGGGCGTTATCCCTGCAGGGTCTTACCAGGACCAGACGCAATGCTCTGGCTCTTCCCATTCCTAATTTTTAGGAAGTTTTGCGTCACTTTAAACAGCCCAACTTCAATTGGACTTGAGCAACTGCATTCCGTATTCCTGGAAGCAGTGTTTCTCAACCTTGGCAATCTTAAGATGTATGGACTTCAATGCCCAGAATTCCCCAGCCAGCCATATTGGCTAGGGAATTCTGGGAGTTGAAGTCCACACACCTTAAAGTTGTCAAGGCTGAGAAACACTGCCCGGGTGGGGGGGGAATCAATGGGTTTGTGGCACCTTGAAGCACCGTAGAATTGCTTGCTGCGTTGGTGGTGAGGAATGTCAGTCTGGAAAACGGTCCAAATTAAGTAGACTTAAATAGAGCATAATGTACAAAAAGTACAGGGTGGATTCATATATCCTTATGAAATATTGAATCTTTCATTAGCCTGATCTGCATTTGTTTGTTTGTTTGTTTTTTTGAGCACATATGTTCAACTTGGACTGACTCCTGGTGGTTCACAATCAGAGAAATTCTAGAAAATGAGCATCAACATAAAATCATTGCAGAATTATGGACTAGGGAGGGACCCCAATGGTCATCTAGTCCATCTCTCTGCAATCTTCAGGAAAACCAACCCAACCATCCAGGAGAGGCATCCATCCATCCATCCATCCATCCATCCATCCATCCATCCATCCATCCATCCATCCATCCATCCATCCATCTATCTATCTATCTATCTATCTATCTATCTATCTATCATCTCCATCCATCCATCCATCCATTTTCTATCCCACCTTTATTATCTTTATAAATAACTCAAGGCGGCGAACATACCTAATACTCAGATATGTGTATATCTGTAGTTTTTTATTTGTTTGAACGTTTTTTCCTGGCTTCATGTTTCAATGTTTGTTGCCCAGAGTCGCATATGTGAGATGGCAGCTATATAAATGTCATTCATTCATTCATTCATTCATTCATTCATTCATTCATTCATTCATTCATTCATTCATAAATAAACAAGCAAGCAAGCAAGCAAGCAAGCAAGCAAGCTTCGGTGGTCATTTCTCTTTCAAACCAGGTTGCTCTTTTGCACTTTTTTCTGTTCTTTATTTTTTATTTTGTCACCGCTTGAAAGTGCAGACAGAAGCCTCTGATTTGACTCCTGAGTATTGAAAGCTGAGCTGGGATGGTTCACTTGCTAGATGCCCGCAGCCTCGAGTTGAGCCTCTGAAAGCCTCGGAGGGTTCCGAAGTGCCTGGAGACGCTGCTTCATGCGATGGCCGACGCGGGCAGCTGGCAAGGGTTTGCGCTGGAGGATTTCCATTTCTGGATGGGTGAATTGATGGAGGGAGGACAGTTAAATTGCAACAAATGTTAGCAGCGGGCTAAGAAAGGTCTGAAATTGTCCGCAGGGTTTGCTAGCCAAATTGGCAAGCTCTGGAGCATGGATTTAAAGTCATTTAAAGGAGGTGTCTTCTCACACTATAGGAATTAAGTATCATAAATGTTCATTAATCACTGAATGGCTTGCGAAACATTCGTCTCTGATATGCTGTTAAGATATGTGTTATGTGTTATGTGTTATGTATATATATATACATATATACATATATATATATATACATACATACATACATATATATATATTATCGTGTGTGTGTGTGTGTGTGTGTGTGTTAAGGCAAAGTCAGCCATTTGGGGGGGGGCAGGAATGGTGGAAAAAAAAGTTTTCTCCTGAAACTCTGGTTCCAGCTGTTCCAGATGTTACTGGGAAAGGGAATGTAAAAAGGTGCAAAAATATAATTTCATTCACAGCTCGAGCAGAAACAATCAGGGTTGATTCAAATGGGCTCTAATATTTATGGTTGTGGGGTGTTGCAATTTTGTCATGTTGGGTGTGTGATCCCTGATTGGGTGTTTTTTTTTTTTGCAAGAATATGGAACTTTAAGAAAGGGGAAGAGGTTGCAAAATCAAAGGATGTGCAAACAACAGATGGGAGAAGATTATATTGAAGAATACAGGTAGTCCTCGACTTATGACCACAATTGGGACTGGAACTTCCATTGCTAAGCGAGGCGGTTGTTAAGTGAGTCAAACCCAATTTTATGACCTTTTTCGCTGCAGTCATTAAGTAAATAACCCCAGTTGATAAGTGAATCACCGTGGTCATTAAGCGAATCCGGCTTCCCCCATTGACTTTGCTTGTCAGAAGCTGGCTGGGAAGGTTGCCAATGGCGATCACATGACCCCAGAACGCTGCAACTGTCGTAAGTGCAAGCTGGTTGCCAAGTGCCTGGATTTTTATCATGTGACCGCAGGGATGCTGCGACCGTCGTAAGTGCGAGGACTGGTCATAAGTCACTTTTTTCAGCGCCATTGTAACTTCAAACGGTCGCTAAATGAATGGTCATAAGTCGAGGACTACCTGTATTCCCAGTCCTCTCTGAAAACCCCTACATTTTCACATGGAAATATTAATGACAGAAAATTTGGCTGAACTTTAATTAAACAAGGACCTTTAGTTCCTGAGACAGGTGCTTGAGTCTCCCCTTACTCCTCCTTTGCCTGCTCAGATATCTGGTCACCCTGTTCTCAGGGAAGTGTCAAAAAGATCAAGATGGCAGCCAAGACTGCAGAATGGAAGCCCCTCCCCTTTTTTTTTACATGCGGTGCCTGTGGGATGCACATTAAAAGGGGGTGGGGCTTTGATCATGCAGTCCCAGCTGCCATGTTGACTTTTTTGAACCCTCTGCATACACCCCTGCCTCTGTGTATTTGCAACTTTGGCGGTCTTGATTTTACCCAGGCATTTTTTTTAGAACTTTCTCACTAACATTTAGGATCTTGCTCTCAAGCACATGGAATCCAGCCTCAGAGAACAATTTCAGCCGTGCTTGCTCATATGTAAATCCCACTGAGTTCCGTGGGGCTTCTAGAGAAATGAACGGCAGCTGTACTTTCCCGTCTTATCCACATTTGCCCTGCATCGTGCATTTTGTAGCCTTGGAAATACTGAAATAGTTTACTTCTCTTGTCTTGCATGCGTCTCAGCCCCTGTCAATGTTAACGGGCCTGCAGAGATTATTGCTGCACAATGCTTTAAAACATTACAGCCCCTACTGTAATGTTTTATAGACTGTATTTTTTATGGCGGTGAAGCATCTGATGATTGACAGTTCAGCTGGAGTCAGACTATGGAATGCCCATAAATATTCCAACATCTCCACGAACAAAGCTATCAAAACAGAACGTACAGAGTCCAGTTTCTGTGGGGAAGAAGAGGGTCAGCTGGGATTAAGCTGAGATTAAAAGCATGTGCTTGTCTTATGAAGGAGGGATAATATAAAGCAGATTGATCCTGGGGAGACCGTCATGGAAAAGAGCTTCTGTGATTTAGAAGCTTCAGAGACAGGGACAAATCCAGTAGTAGAATAAGATGCAGGAACTTCATGGAAAGTTGCAAAGTATTAAAATGCTTGAAGAACTTAGTCCTAGTTTTGAGGATTTCTAAAAATTATTTATTTATTCTAAAAATAAATACTGCTAGCTAAATACTGTTAATACTGTTAATAGTGGAATCTGGGTTTTGCACCACCAGGTCTACCCAAACAGTAGTCATTGTACTGAAACTTTTTTTTTTTGGTTTGGGCTTGTTCAGTTATTTCAAAGTGCAACAAGATGACCGGTTTGAGACAATAAAGTTATTGTCTCATATCGTAAGCTATGAAGAAAGTTACCATCCTGGAGAAGATCTATCTGGGCGGTCGCTAAGAGTCGACACCAACTTGATGGGACATAATCAAGGAAGAAAGTTCAGAGTCAAAAAGTTAAGTGTCCAAAGGAGTCCTTCATGTCTGGTCAGAAGATCTGTGGAAAGCGTCAGGCTGTTCTTTCCACAAATCTTCTGACCAATCTTGGAAACCCGATCAGTTTTCTTGTTTCTACAAGTCTTTTGATCGGTTTTCAAGCCGCAATTTGAAAATCGCCAAAGACGAATAGGTTGAGCATCAGTTGTACAAATTGAGAACGTTTCTCCTCCTCAGTTGTGCCATTATGGCAGTGTTTCTCAACCTTGACAACTTGAAGAGATGTGGACTTCAACTCCCAGAATACCCCAGCCAGCATGGCTGGGGAATTCTGGGAGTTGAAGTCCACACCTCTTCAAGTTGCCAAGGATGAGAAACCCTGCATTATGGCCTTCTCTTCTGAACGGAAAGAAACAATGTCAATATCTCTTTGGAAAAAGCAACTTGCATAAAATGAACTGGGATGGGAAAGTGCTGGATGTATTACGATTCCTGTGGACGGTTCTGCTGCACATTCTGCCTTTTCTTCGCTCTGGGCTAGTGAGAAGGTGAGACCAAGTCCCCGAGACCACACAGGGAGGGTGGCTGGCCCTTCCTTGCTAACTGTCTCTTCGAGGATTACTTTCTGCTTCCCTCTGGTGGCTGAAACCAGGGCACTCAAATAAAAGTTGAATATTTATGCAAATATTTGCACTGGGTTGTGGGTAAACATTTCAGAGTTGTCTTCTTCCTCTTCTTCCCCTCATTCACCCAACACGTTTCACTTGCTTTCAGAACTGTCTTGGTTCAAAGAGAAGAAAAGAAAAACTGATCCAAGTTTTAAACAAAGCAGCCTCAGCCTATGTGAAGGCAGCCATTTCGCCTTTACCTGATGCCATTATGAAGAAAGGTGATTTTTAGATACCCTGCAGGGTAACTTAACAGTTGGATATTTTGAAAAGACAGCTCAGCGTTTCCCAAATTAGCACTTGAAGAAGGAAATGCTTGGACAATTCTGTTGTAGTTCCTTTCATGGCCTGCACTACATAGAGCCGTGCAGAATTCAGTCGGAATTGCAGAACCAGGAGGCCACCACCACAAAGGCCCTGACCTTGGACGTTTACTAGCCTGAACCCAAAGAGGACCTTTCTGCAGCAAATCTTAATAGAATTAATAAAATGGCCTTTAGGTAACCCAACCCCAAACAGTTATTTATTTATTTATTTATTTAATTTATTTAATTTTTATCCCGCCTTTATTATTATTTTTATAAATAACTCAAGGCGGCAAACATACCTAATACTCCTTCCTCCTCCTATTTTCCCACAACAACCCTGTGAGGTGAGTTGGGCTGAGAGACAGGGACTGGCCCAAGGTCACCCAGCCGGCTTTCGTGCCTAAGGCGGGACTAGAACTCTCAGTCTCCTGGTTTGCCATTGGCTCCTTCCTAGGGCTGAGAGACAGGGACTGGCCCAAGGTCACCCAGCCGGCTTTCATGCCTAAGGCGGGACTAGAACACTCAGTCTCCTGGTTTGCCATTGGCTCCTTCCTAGGGCTGAGAGACAGGGACTGGCCCAAGGTCCCCCAGCCGGCTTTCATGCCTGAGGCGGGACTAGAACTCTCAGTCTCCTGGTTTCCCATTGGCGCCTTCCTAGGGCTGAGAGAGAGCGACTGGCCCAAGGTCACCCAGCCGGCTTTCGTGCCTAAGGCGGGACTAGAACTCTCAGTCTCCTGGTTTGCCATTGGCTCCTTCCTAGGGCTGAGAGACAGGGACTGGCCCAAGGTCACCCAGCCGGCTTTCCTTCCTAAGGCGGGACTAGAACTCTCAGTCTCTTGCTTTCCCATTGGCTCCTTCCTAGGGCTGAGAGAGAGGGACTGGCCCAAGGTCACCCAGCCGGCTTTCCTTCCTAAGGCGGGACTAGAACTCTCAGTCTCTTGCTTTCCCATTGGCTCCTTCCTAGGGCTGAGAGAGAGTGACTGGCCCAAGGTCACCCAGCCGGCTTTCGTGCCTAAGGCAAGACTAGAACTCTCAGCCTCCTGGTTTGCCATTGGCTCCTTCCTAGGGCTGAGAGTGTGACTGGCCCAAGGTCACCCAGCTGGCTTTCGTGCCTAAGGCGGGACTAGAACTCACAGACTCCTGGTTTGCCATTGGCTCCTTCCTAGGGCTGAGAGGCAGGGACTGGCCCAAGGTCACCCAGCCACTTTCATGCCTAAGGTGGGACTAGAACTCTCAGTCTCCTGGTTTGCCATTGGCTCCTTCCTAGGGCTGAGAGACAGGGACTGGCCCAAGGTCACCCAGCCAGCTTTCGTGCCTGAGGCGGGACTAGAATTCTCAGGCTCCTGGTTTGCCATTGGCTCCTTCCTAGGGCTGAGAGTGTGACTGGCCCAAGGTCACCCAGCTGGCTTTCATGCCTAAGGCGGGACTAGAGCTCAGTCTCCTGGTTTCCCATTGGCTCCTTCCTAGGGCTGAGAGTGTGACTGGCCCAAGGTCACCCAGCTGGCTTTCATGCCTAAGGCGGGACTAGAGCTCAGTCTCCTGGTTTGCCATTGGCTCCTTCCTAGGGCTGAGAGACAGGGACTGGCCCAAGGTCCCCCAGCCGGCTTTCATGCCTGAGGCGGGACTAGAACTCTGTCTCCTGGTTTCCCATTGGCGCCTTCCTAGGGCTGAGAGAGAGGGACTGGCCCAAGGTCACCCAGCCGGCTTTCATGCCTAAGGTGGGACTAGAACTCACAGACTCTAAATAAACTCTACTAGGGTGTTCATCAGCAGAATTGTTAAGAGAGCCCTTGCAAGCAATGTATATTTTGGAACATGGGCAAAGGGACTTTCTTTCATGCTTTGGTGACTTTGTCCAAACTTTTTGCTGTACCTGTTTTGCTCCTGACGTGGGACAGGCTGGGTTGTTTGTACGCAGCAAGGGATTTCTGCCTAGAAATCCAGGGTTTTCGTGCTGCACAACACCTGCTGATGTTTGTGTTTCTGACTCTGGGAAACGGCATTTTCCCAGGCACTGTGAATCTTCCCAGAGACCCATGAAACGGGCAAGTAGGAGAGATGGAAGTTTTGAAAGATGCTTCCATGTCCGTGGAACCAGCTTTTATCAGACGTTCATTAGGGTTTCTCATCCATTGCTTTAAGTGGGGCTTTAATTGTTTTATTTTGATCCTGGATATACAGTGTTTCCAACAGGCCAGCATGCAAGTGATTAAGCACTTGTTGTTTGGAATCACCCTTTAATTGAAGCTGTTTCTAATTGCCTGAATGACCTTGAGCTGTAGTCGAAGGATTTTAATGGTCGCTGCCATTTCGGCCCTCGCTCCAAATGTGCCTTTATCTCTGTCAGTGTTTTTAATTTGGTGTGTTCTCGCTTTCCGTCCCGCCAGACGGCATCTCCATATGGAGGAACGATCAGGAAAGTGCAAACATCAACTTTTGAGGGAGATGGGCAGTGACAAAATTCGAAATATAAATAAATAAATAAAATAAACTTGACTTCTGTGATGGGCGTCGCACAGGGTCAGCGCATTGCACGGTGTCTTAATTTGCCCGGATCCTTCGGCAGGAGGCAATGTGATTCACCAGGAAACTTCAGAAGTTTCTGCAATGCACAGACTCCTGGTTTCTAGCCCAGCATCTTAAGCACTAGACCAAACTGACTCTAGTTTAAGTTAAGGCCTTGTAGGCCACTACCTACAAGGAGGGGGAGGGGGAGGGGAGGGGAGGGGAAGGAGAGGACAATCCTGTTCTAGTGAAGAGGGAAATAAGGGGTGTAAATATATGTTTGATAGATGCTTATAAATTAGGAAGCAAACTAAGCTGGAGTAAGCCGTAGTTAGACAAAAGAAAATTCCCAATACATGCAGAGCATCAACATGCTTTAAATACTATGCAAAAATGCCTTCAAATATCGGGAGACTAGTCTTCAAATGAGCTGTGCAGAGATGCTCTAGTGGATTCTGCACGGTCCCGGGGCTGGATTAGATGGCCTTTAAAGTCCTTTCCAATTCTACGATTCTATAAAAGTATGGAAAAGCCTGGGGCAATTGAGGAGGGTACCTAGTTGTTGTTTTGGTTTGTGTTTTGTTTAAATCGGGATACGAATCCCAGCAGGGGGTGATGCTCGGAAGAGGCATTGTGCTTTTATTTAAGACCAGTGAGGGTCATTGACCTAGGATGGCGTGGGATCAGTTAGCAGGGAATACCAGCATTTTTCCTTTTTTTTTAGGCTTTCATGCCTAAGGCAGGACTAGAACTCTCAGTCTCCTGGTTTGCCATTGGCTCCTTCCTAGGGCTGAGAGACAGGGACTGGCCCAAGGTCACCCAGCCGGCTTTTATGCCTAAGGCGGGACTAGAACTCTCAGGCTCCTGGTTTCTAGCCTGGAGCCTTAACCACTAGACCAAACTGGCACAAACACCAAAGTGGTGATGTGTCAAGGGTTCTACGGGAGTCATGGGTCCTGGATTTTGGACGCATTCTGTAAGTTAGCCCATTTGAGGCAGCTTGGTTCAACAATTGTTGCCCTACGATGCACCATTTTGCCCAGTTAAAGGTTACACACATTCAAACAGACACAAGGGTTTTAGTAATATATAGATACCATAAAAAATGGATAATCCATTTTCAAAAAGTTTCTGTTCCTTGATGCTCCCAAGATGCTTCTTCCCCCCCCCCTCCCCAAAAAGCCTTGAGCATGGCTCGCTGGGAATCTTCCAAAAAGGCTTGTTCTGTGGTTGGTGCTCATGGGATATAAACTGACTAAGGCACTGACTTAATTTATGGCAAATGCAAATTTGGCCCTCAAGCGCCCCCCGCAATGCTAGCGTGCCCTTGGCTTGACACAGCTTATGCATCCCTGATTTGGGTAGAGGGTTTGAAGGTGAATCATATTCTCTCCCTTTTGACTCTCTGAATCCATACTTTGAAAAACTTCCCCGCAAGTGGAAGACTAGTGTATCAGGCATGGAGTTTATTTGGCCTTTTCCCTGCCATGCTTGTTTTCTACACTTGGGGATTTATTCATTCATGCATTTATTTATTCCCCAGTGCCTGCCGACAATACGGTGAATTGGCCCCATTTCTTTTTATCTCCCCCAGTGTAAAAGAAGTGCCGATAAACCCTCCGTCTTGCACGGGCCGTGTTTGGTCGCTGTCTGCTTTACGCTGCTGGGGAAAGAGAAGAAATGGGGGGGGGGCATCTCCTGGGGAAGAAGGACGACCTTGAAACAAGGAGGTCAAATCCAATTGCTTGAGGAGGATCTTTTCCAGACAGCGAACACAGATCCTGGAGTCGAAGTCCTGAAATTCCACCCTGTACTCAGAAGAACTGGTCCTTGTTGACCCGCGTGGACGGCTTGTTGATGGGCGCCCGCCCTCACGGCCAAACCTTTCGTGATTTATGGCGATGAGTGCTCTCTGCGGTCCAGAGCAAAGGCAAACGGGTCCCATAAGATGCCATCGGCTGTGTCCAGATGCACACAGATGCGTTGGGGGACCTTGTGTGCTTTCCCAACAGAGAAACTCTCTCAGATGGACCTTCATGCTTGCTGTTTGCTACCAACATCCAAGAAACCTACCACACTGAAAGCAAACATGGACCATCAGGAGCAACCGGCTTTTTCCACCTGTCCCCACCCGTTCCTCCCTGCGGGGCCTTGGAGAACCGGATGCCTGCCTGCCTCTCCGAAGAAGTTCATGAATACCTCAAAGTCTGGATCTCCTCCGTAGCCTTGATTCATTTCCTGTTTTTGGTGCAACGCACAAGCGACACCTGCAGAGGACAGATCGCGACCCCGCCAAGCTATGCGCAACTTTCCAGCGAAGGAACATCAGGAGGCTTAGCCGGGAACGCGAAGCCACCGAGTTTCAAGTTCCCGGCGTAGCTGCCAACGCAAACCGTGGCATGACCGGCCGGTGACGGCACCGATACTTGAGAAGTTTGTAAATCTTCCTGGCCATGTCATAACTTCGCCGAGCTTCCATCATTTCTTCCCCCAGCCCTGAACAGGTGTGGCAGGCAGCGTTTCATCCGTTCTGCCTTATGTAGAAAGTTTGTCCCTTGCGCTTCCTGGTAGCAATGTTCAGAGTTTTTGTGTGAAGGCGGGTCGCAGTTCAGGGTTGCAATTCAGCTTCTCACATTTGTTGTTCTGGGTGTCTAGTGTTTTAAAAAAGCATTTGCCCCCCCCCCCAAATATTCCAAGCTTCTTATTTGTTTATGTATTTAATTCCTTTAATTTTTATCCCGCCTTTATTATTTTTGTAAATAACTCAAGGCGGCGAACATATTTTAATAGTGTGTTCTGAATTGGATCATTCTTGGGCTGCAGAAAGAAGGAAATGGGTGGTGATGACACCATAGTAGGCATTGGGTGCCAACTCAGTCTTGGAGCTACAATCTGGAGACTTAATGCCTCCACAATGACCATTTAAAAAGGGGAATTTATGATTTGAGTCGTGGTGGTCAGGAAAAACCTGCGTTTGTTTTTCCTGAAATGCCTCAAAAGTCAGTGGGCAGAAGAACAAAGTCCTGCGCCCTCTTTGGAGGAGGTTGGTATTAACAGCCTTATGCAGGCTTGCACAAAATATTTTTAGCCATGATTTATCCTGTTGGTATCTCCAACATGGATTAAGGAGTTCAGAGTAATATTGTGCAGGACGTTTCCCCTGCGGTTTTTAAATCAACTCTCATTCATTTTAGTGAAAGAGATGTTGGTGGTGGAATTTCTTTCAAAGGGGAAGAGAGATTTGCTGACGTTCTTCTGAGTGGTGGTGGTGTTTCTGCACTTCTTTAGTGATGAGTGGGGGCTGTGTCTGAACATCCTTTCTATCGTATGATCCTCTCACTATCTGCACCCTCCCTGGCTCCCCTCCCCTCCAGGCTCTGCACCCATCGGCATTGACCAAATCACCACCAGTCAATTGCAAAAGGCAGCTTTCCTCGGAACAGCTCGCATCCTGCCACAATACCTTTAACACCATCAAACCACAACATCTGCCCATCCCAGGTCCTTGGGAAGGACTCGACAGGTGGACAACAATGCCAAATCCAGTCTAAACATCTGGCTGACTGTGCGATCAACCATCATAATAAACTTCCTGCAGTTTTCTTGGCAAGATTTCAGAAGTGGTTTGCCATTGCCTCCTTCCTAGGGCTGAGAGAGAGTGACTGGTCCAAGGTCACCCAGCCGGCTTTCCTGCCTAAGGCGGGACTAGAACTCTCAGTCTCCTGGTTTGCCATTGCCTCCTTCCTAGGGCTGGGAGAGAGGGGCTGGCCCAAGGTCACCCAGCCGGCTTTCATGCCTGAGGCAGGACTAGAATTCTCAGTCTCCTGGTTTCCCATTGGCTCCTTCCTAGGGCTGAGAGACAGGGACTGGCCCAAGGTCACCTAGCCGGCTTTCATGCCTAAGGCAGGACTAGAATTCTCAGTCTCCTGGTTTCCCATTGGCTCCTTCCTAGGGCTGAGAGAGAGGGACTGGCCCAAGGTCACCCAGCCGGCTTTCCTGCCTAAGGCAGGACTAGAACTCTCAGTCTCCTGGTTTGCCATTGCCTCCTTCCTAGGGCTGGGAGAGAGGGGCTGGCCCAAGGTCACCCAGCCGGCTTCGTGCCTCAGGTGGGACTAGAACTCACAGTCTCCTGGTTTCTAATCCAGCACCTTTAACCACTACACCACACTCCTTCTCTCCACTCCTATATCCTACACTTTTCCACCCAATTTCCACGTCCTCTGCCCCCCATCCCCACCACCATGCTCCCTGCAATTGAGAAAGGGCTCTGCACACATGCTGAACAGATGCGAGGAGGCATGAACATGAACACGTTCATCCATAGCCAAGCAGGGTTGGTGCAGCAAGAGGCTGACCATAGTTCCTTGAGACAAAAACGGGCCATTGGGATGGCAAAACGGGACGGGGTCTTATGTAATATTCCGTATTCATGAAAAAGACAGGGTTCCCCGCCCCCCGGTCTGCACGATTGGCTCCCGCCTGCAAACCCCACCCCCCTGGTCCCTCCTTTGCCGTGTGCTGATAAGCAGAAGGGCTTCCTCTTCCGGGCTGCCTCCAATCGGCAGCTCCGGCTTGGATCTTCCTTCTGCGCCATTCCCGCCGGGTTTAAAAAATGGGACAAAATTGAGATTTTTATCAAAACGACGGGACAGTTGAAAAATGCTAAAAAAAAAACGGGACTGTCCTATTCAAAGCGGAACGTGTGGTCAGCCTATGCAGCAATTCCGATGCCCCCATTGGCTTCTTCTTCAACTGACCCACTTGAGCCCACCTTGAGATGCCTCCCTATCTTTTTAACGGGGTGGGTGGGCGTCAGGGTCAGGCCGCCATCTGTCCAATCAGGCGTAGGCAAGCCCCTTTCCCCATCCTCAATCCCATTCTCCCCCCAGAATTCCTCGGGGACCGTCATAAATTTCAGTGGCATTGCCGCCAGCTCTGCCAGCCAAAGGCAATATTCCCTCCATGGGGCCTCCCTGCGAGGACATGCATGCTCACCTGGCATTGCTGGAGTTTTAAGAAGGCATCACATTTTTGCATGGCCTGTTTTATTTCAACGCCCCGTAAGACGGGATGTGAGCTGAGTGGGCAGGTGCGGAGGAGGGCGGGGGGCTTGGATTTCCTGGGGGGGGGGGAAGGCTGCCATCTTTTAAAGTCAGACGACAATAAAGACCCTTAGGCCAAATTGGACTGCCATTTCAGTATAGGTCTGGCACTGGGTTCAAGGTGCCGCCAGGGCATTCCAGTTGACTCCTCACTGCACCAGAAGGATTTCATAGAGCCACAGAATGCTAGCGTGGGATGGGTCCCATGAGGTCACCTACTCCAGCCCCTTGGTCAGTCTGGGTCTCCAAATCAAGGCAACCCCTAGAAATAGCAGCCCGGCCTCCACTGGAACACCCCCAATCTGTCCAGCTTCCACTGAAACCACCCAGTGAAGCAGAACCTGCCATCTCACTGGGGAATGGCTTTTCCTGTTGAACTGCTTACATTTCCTGACATTCAGACAGATTTTTTTTATTATTTTTATAAATAACTCAAGGCGGCGGAGATACCAAATACTCCTTCCGCCTCCTCTCCCTTTCAGTGCCTTTAAACCACGATTCTGTGTCCTGAAGACTGGAACGGCCTTCTTCTACAGGACTCTCTTTCAGGAATTGGAGGAATCCTATCATATCCCACTCCGGCCCTCTTTCCAAGCTCAGGATACCATCTCCTTCCATCTCTCTTTGCAGGACGTAAGTTTCCAATCTCCTGATCGTCTTCATGGCTCTTCTCTGAACTAATTTCAATTTCTCGGAGGCCGTTTCTTCAAGCGAAATGAAGGAACAGTCTTGGAGGTAAAGGCCAAAGCAGAAATGCTGGATCGGTCCACACAATATGCTAAACCGTTAACCCAGGTTAGGAAAACTCAACGACTGTGTTCACGTTTCAGGCTACAGGTAGTCCTTGCTTAACGATCACAGTTGAGACCAGAATTTCGGTTGCTAAGCAAAGAGGTCATTAAGTGAATCCGACCCGATTTTACCACCTTTTTTGCGGCAGTCATTAAGCGAATCACTGTGGTCGTTAAGTGAACCATGTGGTCATTAAGCGAATCACACGGTTCCCCATTGATTTTGCTTGCCAGAAGCCAGCCAGGAAGGTTGAAAATGGCAATCCCGTGACCACGGGATGCTGCGACGGTCATAAATGCAAACTGGTTGCCAAGTGCCCAAATTGTGATCACGTGACCGTGGGATGCTGCAACGGTCTTAAGTGTCAGCACCAGTTGTAAGTCAGTTTTTTCAGCACCGTCGTAAGTCTGAACCATCACTAAACAAATGGTCGTTAAGTGAGGACTACCTGTATGCTCAAACAAATGAAGCAGTTTACTGTTTAGTCTGATGTCCTGGTTCCCACAGCAGGTGAAAATGCTGGCTTCTCTCAGCACCCAACTATTCCACCCTATTTTAGCCAAGCAAGTCTAGTCTTTTGTGCAAACGGAGCCTCTGAGAGTATACCAGGCTTAAAATATAGATACAAAAACATACAAGTCCCAAACTGTTTGGCTTGGGCTTGTAGGGATCCTCTGGAATCGGTCTCCAATCCTCTGGGTTTGGTTTTTCAACCACCCAGCAGCCCCCATCCAGCCCTCCATCCATTGCAAAGTCAGAATTGGCTTTAGATGACAATGGAGGTGCAGCTTTTTAACCAAAAGCTGAAAAAGACTTGAAAGTAAACAGAGTTAGTTTTCTCTAGGTATTGACTGTCACTGTTGTAGCTCGTTCAGGTTGGGGAGGTGAATCTTCAACGGGGCAACTTCACTTTGCTATAACAGCAGGGCATTCTGGATTTGACCATCCCTGCGTCCCTTGTCAACTGAGAACGGTCGGAGATTGGGGATGGCAAGATTAGGGATTTTTACTTCTGATGGTATGGATACTAGATGATGGATGCGAACGTTCTCTTGATGTGCCAACCCTCCCAACCCACCAACCCATAATTAATAAGTGGCTTTAGCAACTGAATGCTAGTGGTTGGAGAAAGACCTTTTACAGATAGTCCTCGCTTAACAACCATTCGTTTAGTGACGGTTTGGATTTACGACGGTGCTGGAAAAACCGATTTGCAACCGGTCCTCACACTTATAACCATCGCAGTGTCTCCACAGTCACGTGATCACAATTTGGGCATTTGGCAACTGGTTTGCCTTTATGACCGTCGCAATGTCACGTGGTAATCGCCATTTTCTAGCTTCCCGGCCGGCTTCTGGTAAGCAAAATCAGTGGGGAACTGCGTGATTCGCTTAATCACGACTGCCACAAAAATGGTGGTAAAATCAGGTCGGATTCACTTAATGACCGCTTTGCTTAGGAACGGAAATTCCGGTCCCAATTCTGGTCGTTAAGTGAGGACTACCTGTAATGGAGTTAACGGCCTTGTCAAAGGAGTATATTAAAAATAAATCAACAGATTTTGCAGTAAAACAGCTCTCCCTTCTGCGCCCATCCATCCTTCTCCCTCTTGAAGACCAGCTGACCCTTCTTCCTACAGGAGAGAATAAATATAGTACTTCATTTGCACTGCAGGGCTAGGAAGAAGAACGCTAATCCGGTTAACTCCGTGGCAACAGAAACAGCGGCCAATGCAAGCTCTTAGGGATTCCTGCCTGCGGACTAACCATGGGGAGAATGATTGGATTGGATGCTGCTGGAAAACTGTTGGAAAGGAGAGGAGACAGGATTAATCCAGAGATTATGACCCTTTTCCAGATCTGAGCACTGCGGTGTAATCCTGCACAAGGGCCTGTATATTCCCTGCAAATCCCTCCAATGTTGTAAGGTATCAGGGAATTCTAACACAAGAGGCCAACACTGCACGAGATTTCGATGCCGTCTGATAGGATGGTGGCGCAAGATTGTGAAAGACTGTGTCCAAATCTCTAATTTCCCGCTCATATGTGCCAAAATCTCAAAATGTTTCAAGATTTCCACAATTTTTGCAGGAACAAAGCTGATGGTCTCTCTCAAATTTGCTTTGCCAGTCTGCTGCAACTTGCTAGGGATTTGGCCAACATCTCCCAAATGTATTTTTATGCACATTTCTTGTAATATGCACACTTAGTGCCAGTGATGTCTCCTACAGTAGAAGGCATTTGCCAGGGCAGTTCATATCTGTATTTTGTACAGTATACTGATGTAACATTTCAAAAACTACAGATTCCAGATGCAACTGTGTTTGAAGGCGCATCTGTTTGCTCACTGTGAATGTGGTAGGTATTTGAATGCATATTTTTCCCACTATCCTCAGTGCAAAGCACTTTCCATTCCATTTATCACAATCAACACATGCAGATTAAGACTGCAGATGTATGTCTATGAAGGTTCTCAGTCATCCAGGTGGAATTGTCTGTAGCTTGAATCATGTCAACTGGATTTCTATTTTCTCAGTGGAAACGTTTCGCTCCTTATCTAAGAAGCTTCTTCAGTCTGAGCAAAGTTGGTAAGGGAATCCTAAATATGTTTCTAGGTAGCTGTGTGACCTTACACCTGGGGCTAGGTCATGGTTATATTGAGATGTAAGATGCCCCAGGTGTAAGGTCACACAGCTACCTAGAAACATATTTAGGATTCCCTTACCAACTTTGCTCAGACTGAAGAAGCTTCTTGGATAAGGAGCGAAACGTTTCCACTGAGAAAATAGAAATCCAGTTGACATGATTCAAGCTACAGACTGCAAATGTATGCATGTTTACCTGGAAATAAAACCCATTCAAATCAACGGGGTTAGCATTTTTACCCATTTTTACATGCACTGTGGGAGTGTGATTGCATGCTTATGGTCGCCATCTTGACTTTTTTTACCCCACCCGCCTCCCCAGATCCCCCCGGCAAGGCTGACTACCCATCTCAACTCCAAGGGTCTGTCAACAGTGTACAGTAAGTAAAATGTAGTAACAAAATAGTGTGGAATAATAATGCCAAAAATACCAGTAAAACTTATTGGTGAGCCTGCTTACTCGCCTACACGCAACTGCTAGTCGCCTGTGGCTACCCGCCTATAAAACTGCAAACATCATTCTAACAGATTTCTCCGCTTCTTTTCTTTTCCTTTCAAAGATAGATCGGCCATGCTCTATATCAAGCCCGGTACAATATGGAAGATATATTAGCCAACGCCTTGTCTGCTGTGATTAATAGTATTTGGGGAATCTGCTGTAGACGGAGGTTTATGCGGTATCATTAAACCGTGGAAAAATAAAGAAAGAGGCTGGATGGAGGAAGCCGACTCACTGATCCCAATTCCACCTCTTTTATTACAACTTTCCATTTTTGTGAAAGCCCAGATTTTTTCCCTCTGTTGCGATTTGCACACGGACAGACACTTTTGCGGGGACTTTTCCCTGATAGGCTTTTGGGGGGAAGCCGTTTTTTCCAAAAGTAATTTCCCCCGATGCTCCCATTTTTGTGCGCAATGGTTCCTGATGGGCATATTTGTTGGGGTTTCTTTGGATCAAAAAATATTTGGAGAAATCATTTTTTTTAAAAAAAGATATTTGCATGCTGCTTTGCGGATTCGGCTGAAAAGCGCAAATTCGGTGGATTCTGATTCAGAAGTAAACCCAGGCTATTTCCTCCTTAAACAGGGATGTGAGCTGACTCCTCTTCCTGCTGAGCAGTGATTCTCAACCTTAGCAACTTTAAGATATGAGGACTTCAACTCCCAGAATTCCCCAGCCGGCCATGCCAGCTGGGGAATTCTGGGAGCTGAAGTCCAGACATCTTAAAGTGGCCGAGGTTGAGAAACAGTGCCTCTGAGGATGCATGTTGTTTGAGGTTTCCTTTTCTCTTAAAAGGTTTGTTTTCTTGGCATTGCTTTTTACTCTTTCTACAAACTTCTTAATTCCTCCACATCATGGCTGCCGATCTCTCCCTGATGTGTGAACCTGGTCCTGTTTGGCTGCCTTAATAATGACATTCCCAGCCAGAGCATTGGGGGAAAAAACCAAGGAATTACATCTGATAGCCAAATGTTTTGGCCCTTGATCTCTCTACTTCAGTGTTTCTCAACCTTGGCCACTTTAAGGTGTGTGGACTTCAGCTCCCAGAATTCCCCAGCCAGCACTGCTGGCTGGGGAATTCTGGGAGTTGAAGTCCACACATCTTAAAGTGGCCAAGGTTGAGAAACACTGCTCTACCTGCAATGGGCTTCATCTTTGACAAAGAGTGGCAAATTTCTTCCTGTATTTCAAGACTGCAGAAGCAATCGGCACATTCTGATAGGGGTGCGTCATTCACATTTCACTTTAAACTTAGGGAACCCAATTTTGGCTGAGGGGTGGGAAGGAGAGAAACAGCCACACCTTTACAGAGATGCGTTTCCCTTCAAAAAACCCTCATCTTGCTTCAAAACAAAATCCACTGGCAAAATGGGGAAGGGAAACGCGGATTCCCGCTCTGGCCGGGGTTGGACAAGATGATCTCCAAGGTCCCTCCCAACTCTTACTTTCTATGAAATGGAGAAAGCCGAGCATTGCATTTTAAGTGGATCCTCTCCTGCTCTTTTCCCTGTCCTTCCAGTTAAGTGTCAAAATCAGAGTCACAGGGTGAGAAAGGTGATTTAGCAAAGAACAGGAGGGCCCATAATCCACTGCTTTATTTGCAGGGGTGTCTGTAGAGGGTAGGAAAATGTCAAGATGGCGGCCGCAACCATGCAATCGAAACCCTGCCCCTTTTTTACGTGAGTCACGACGCACGTAAAACAGGGCGGGGCTTCGATCGCATGGTTACGGCCACCATCTTGACTCTTTTGACCCCCTCCCCATGGACAGCCCTGCTCATGGGTCAGGTGGCCTTTCCAAGCCAAGCTCTCTCTGCATAGCCAAGCTGCACCTTAAAGCCATTACACCAAGGTCTACCCCATTTGCATTGGCACAAATCTGGTCTGCATCGGCACCTGGTTCAAGGGGATTTCCAGGGTGGGCTTCCACGCTGCTCAGCCTTCCTTCGTGGTCCGTCTTTGGAAACCTGGCTGGTTCAGGGACATCGTTTGTCATCGGTGGCGGACGAGCCGCGCGGGACGCCAGCTGTGTGTGGTCGGCGGGGCCCCTCTCTCAAACGGCCCTCGTCCCTCGTTCCCCATCATCCTGCTGGCCATGGCCAGAAAAAAGCCAATAATCTTGTTCGCAGCTTGTTTGTTCTCCCTGCAAGAGATAAGCCTGCTCTCCTCCGTTGGGGGCTTGGCCAAGGGGCTGTCTTCCTCCAGCGAATTTATTTCAGCCCAGATGTTAGCGTGGAAAAGCTTTGCTGTCCTGTATCCTTCTCTTTCAGGGAGTGGGAGAGACCATCCTTCCCATTTCCCGCTGGCAGCTGTCTGGTGAATTTATTCCCAGCCTTGGTGCGTAATGATATCGGAAGGCAGACAAGGAGCAGCTGTGCCCAGCGCGAAGCTGGCGGGGAAGCCATTGCCCCCAACGTGGCAGATGCCTTTGGCATCTCGGTAGCTGCAAGGGAAGAAACGAGCATTGACAAGAAATTGGTCTCATCCTGTACCACTCTCCTTTTTTTTTTTTTTTTGATAATTTTTATCAAAGCTTTTAAACAAGAAGATTAAAAACTAACACAAACTAATAGAAAGTAAGAAAGAAGAGGGGAAAAGAAGGAAATCAAGGAAACAGCAGAAAGTGCAAGAAAAGGAAAACAGTTAAAGAAAAATAGAAAAGAAAGAAAAGAAGTGACTTCCGATATTCTTCACAGCAGTTATAAGTACAGTATATTTTAACCTCTCTCTCTAACGGTACATCAGATTACTCTTCTTTCTATAATCTGTCCTGTCTAATCATCAAAACCAGAAATCACAAGTTCATTTTTTTCATTTTTACGCAAAAAGCCCATAAGAAGCTTCCAGTCACCAATAAATATACAGTAGATAGTGTCTTTTCTCTAATCAAAGAAGTCAATTTATCCATTTCAGCAAAATCTGTCAACTTCACCAACCGTTTCTCCAGAGTGGGTAGAGTTGAACCTTTCCATCTCTGGGCATATAGTAATCTTGCTGCAGTACAGGTAGTTCTCGCTTAACAACCATTCGTTTAGCGACGGTTTGGACTTAACGACAGTGCTGAAAAAACTGACTTATGACCTGTCCTCACACTTACGACCGTCACAGCGTCCCCACAGTCATGTGATCACGATTTGGGCGCTTGGCAACTGGTTCGCATTTACGACCGTCACAGCGTCCCACGGTCACGTGATCGCCATTTTCAACCTTCCCAGCCAGCTTCTGGCAAGCAAAATCAATGGGGAACCACATGATTTGCTTAATGACCATGCGGTTCGCTTAACAACCGCCGCAAAAAAGGTCGTAAAATTGGGTCGGATTTGCTTAATGACCGCTTTGCTTAGCAACCGAAATTCCGGTCCCAATTGTGGTCCTTAAGCGACAACTACCTGTAATCATATATTGAAATCCAGCCCCGCTCTCCTGATGCTCTCACAGGGGGAGAATGACTAGGTCAACCCGTGTTTCGTAAACCAGGGCTTGCTGAATGAGTCACAGTCGGCTGAGGTTACCTCCGAAACGGATCTATACCACAGGGATCCCTGGGGGGGTCACCGAAGTCAAGACAGTGGCATGTAAAAAGGGAACGTGCCTTCAATGGCACAACTGCGGCCACCATCTTGACTTTGGTGACCCCCCAGCCTGCAGACCACCCCCACCACCCCGGATTCAGCCCACGCTGAGCCTCGGTTGGTTTAAAAGTGATTGGTTGACGAAATCAGAAAGGGCTGGGTGTGCATGACACCTCAAGTCACAAACCCTGGTTTACAGACGCCATAAAAACTGGCTGGCCAGCCACAATGGCTGGGTTCACACAACTGGCGAAACTAAAACTAAGCAGGCCACACGACGGCTGAACGTGCCGTGAACCCTGAAGGGAACTGAGGCCCTGGAGGTGGGAAGGGGATCTAGCCAAGACCAGGGTGGCGATTGTGGCCTTGATCAGTAATAGAGCTCTAGGAGGCAGCGGTTGGGAGGAAACCTAGAGATCATCTAGCTCAAAGCTTTCCAAACTTTTCATGTTGGTGACACACTTTTTAGACATGCATCATTTTGCGACACACTCTTACAGCAGGGCACAAGGCGGGCACTAGGACCTGCACGGAATCCTGGCAGGGCTCGGAGGCAGCAGGGCACAAGGCGGGCACTAGGACCTGCACGGAATCCTGGCAGGGCAGGTTTGGAGGCAGCAGGGCACAAGGCAGGCACTAGGACCTGCGCGGAATCCTGGCAGGGCTCGGAGGCAGCCGGGCACAAGGCAGGCACTAGGACCTGCGCGGAATCCTGGCAGGGCAGGTTTGGAGGCAGCCAGGCACAAGGCAGGCACTAGGACCTGCGCGGAATCCTGGCAGGGCTCGGAGGCAGCAGGGCACAAGGCGGGCACTAGGACCTGCACGGAATCCTGGCAGGGCTCGGAGGCAGCAGCAGCCGCGACACACCCAGACACTGCAGCCGAACGTGTCCCGACACACAGTTTGGAAAGCTCTGATCTAGCTGAACCTCCTAACCAGTGCAGGAATCCATCAGTACAGCAACCCCAACAGAGTCAACCCACCCTTTGTTGACACCTCCAGCAAAGACGGAGCCTCCAGGCAGTCTCCTCCACTGCTGAACCGCGTTGACCGCTAGGAAATTCTTCCCGTTAGAAAATCGTAGACTGGAAGGTTGGAACAGAACGCGCTGCTGGTCACCCGCAGCTCACGGCTCAAACCACCCAAACCCATCGTGAACAAGCTCCAGCCCATATTGGACAATGGCTGCACTGGGGGGCAGGCCCATACTTGCTACAGAAAACTAAAGTTAAAAAGATATGTACATCAATGACTTCTGACTTTCTTTCCAACAGATAATTACAATCTTACTGTCCCTCCTCCCTCTGAAATGTTTTACAAATCCCCTCACTCCCTCATTTAGTCCGCACCTTCTTTCTTTCTTTTTTTAAATAATTTTTATTGGAAATTTTAACAGCCATAATAAGAACTAATACAAACTAAAATAGAACAGAGGAAATGAAAAAGAAAGAGAGAAATAAAAGAAAAAGCTAAAAGTGCAATAAGAAAAAAAGTAGAAAGAAAGAGAGACATAGAAAGAAACGTATAAAGATATAAAGAAGTGGCTTCTGATATTCTTCACAGAAATTATAAGTACAATTATATTTTAGCCTCGCTCTCTAAAGTTACATGACTCTCTTCTTTCTATAATCTCTCCCGTCTAATCATCAAAGCCATAAATCACAAGTTCATTTTTTTTTCATTTTTACGCAAAAAGTCCATAAGAAGCTTCCAGTCACCAATAAATGTAGATCTTGTCCTTTCTCGAATCAAAGAAGTCTGTCTGTCCATCTCAGCAAGTTCCGTCAATTTCACCAACCATGGTGGGTAATGCCGAATCTTTCCATCTTCGTGCATATAGTACAGGTAGTCCTCGCTTAACGACCGCAATTGGGACCAGAATTTCAGTCGCTAAGCAATGCAGTCATTAAGCGAGCCGTCACGTGACCGGACCTGATTTTACGACCATTTTTACAGTGGTGGTTAAGCGAATCGTGGTGGTCATTAAGCAACTCGATGGTTCCCTATTGATTTGGCTTGTCGGAAGCCGGCTTGGAAGGTCACAAATCACAACTGTGTGAGTGTAGGATGCTGCAACCAGTTGTAAATGCAAGCCGGTTGCCAAGCACCCAAATTGTGATCACGTGACCGCGGGGGTGGTGCGACAGTTGTAACTTCGAGGACAGGTCGCAAGTAACATTTTAGCCCCGTCGTATCTCTGAACCATCATTAAACAAATGGTCGTTAAACGAGGACTACCTGTAAAAGCCTCTCCCTTTTTAATATGCTTTGCAGGCATGGCATATATATTATAAGGGGGAAGGTCCCACCACCCATCTTGACATTTTTGACCCCCCCTCCTAGATGCCCAAACTCTGTTTAAGGGATAAAGGAAATTTTCTTTTTCTCTCTCTTTCTCTCATGCTTCCTTCCTTCCTTCCTGTAACTTAAGGAAACCTGAGGCTTTCCTATCCTACTTATTTCTTAATAAATGCAACTTTTACTCCCTTCCATGTCTTCTAACATGCACGGATTGCTGGATTCAGCCCGTCCTCCGCATCTAAGGCAACCAGATTAAGAGCATTTTATTTTACGTTGAATGGAACCTTCTGCACCTCAGTTACTTGGCATTCTTTTAGCACTTTGTATATGCTCAGGAGCTGTCCTCTAACAAGGGTCCTGCTGAATTTGGATCTCACAGCCGTTGCTTTTGGCTTTTGAAAGCTTTTTTTTCAGAAAGACACAAGTCTTTTTCAAGAATTGATAACGATTTGGATTTCAAAGACCTTGGCCAATAAAATTCTCAAGGTGGACATTCTACCCAAGACTTTTTCTGATCATAATCTAGTCAGCCTAATCATTAAAAGAAAACCTACAACTTTTAGATGGAGATTAAATGAAGCAATACTACAAAAGGATGGGTGGTGGAAGACTGTAAAAAGAAGTTGAATGGATTTTTTGATATGATAAAGCAACGGCGGTGAGATCCAAATTCAGCAGGAGCCCTTGTTGGAGGATGGCTCCTGAGCATATACAAAGTGCTGAAAGAATGCCGAGTAACTGAGTTGCAGAAGGTCCCACTCAAAGTAAAATAAAACCGATTTAAAACTGATTTAAAGACTGTTCGGGACCCTAGTAAAGCTGTAATGAGAGGTTACTTTATTCAATATAATCGGGACTTTAAAAAGAAATCTCAAGGAAAAAATGCAGACTATATTAGAAGTAATAAATTATATATTGGAAGTAAAAGAGAGTGAGTTGCAGAAAACTCCAACGGGTGCCAATATTTTATACCAACTTAGACTTTTACATCAACAACTATCCATGTTGACTGTCCGAGAAATGGAGACTACATTAAAATATGCAAAGCCGAAAGCCTCACGCAGCGTTTCCCAGGCATGCACTCTTGTTGACGTGTTCGAATTGCAGGGCTGCTGAGAAGAGCAAGGGCCCAGCGTTCACGCCCGTTATCTTTGCACAACAAGGTCAGCAGCATCGCCAGCAAAAGGCCTCCCCTCACACTCGCCCACAGCTGGTTCCCAGCAGAAATAGCTTTGGAGGGGAGATATACAGTGTGTGTGTGTGTATGTGTATGTATTGTTGATGCTCCGAAGACTTTGCTGCAGTGCTCAGAAGCAAAATACCATTTTCAGCCAGGAAAGATAAAAACATGGAAGAAAAACATGGAACGGTTGGCTTGAGAAAGTTTAGCTGGCAGAGGATGGGAGGAGAACCAAGGCTGGAGGAGTCTTGGGCCACTTTCTGGACCCCAATATTGTCCCGTCTCTTCTTTCAACTGCTTGGCAAACTCCCAACAGGGAACCAGCAAGAATCGGAAAAAACAGTTGGAAATAGAGCAAGTTAATTTTCAGTTAATAGAGCAAGTCAATTTTCAGCCTTCTGTTGCAGTAATCCCCCAATTTAATCATATATTCATACAACAACAGCAACACACTTCAGGAAAAGGAACTCTTCCAGAATGACTGCCAACTAGCCTGGGAAAAAGTGTTATCTAATCAATGCATAAGGGCTGGGGTCCCTCTCTGGAGGTCTTCAAAAGAGGCTGGAGGTCATCTGTCAGAGAGTCTCCAAATTTTTTTGTAAAAATTTACCATATTTTTGTAAAAAAAAAAAAATTGAGCATGCTGGCCCCCCAACATATGTAGATTGATTGATTGATTTTGTAAAACTTACATCGTACATTCCTCAGGCTGGCTGGGGAATTCTGGGAGTTAAAGTCCATACTTCTTAAAGTTGCCAAGGTTGAGAAACACTGGTTTAGATGGCTTGGAGTATTGGAAATTTAAAAAAAGAGAAAGAAATATTCTATCAATATTAGTTACAATTTAGGATATTTGTATTACAAGCATGAAATTAATCTTGAATCACCAGCCCTTTGTGCTACAGACGTCCTTTGATTGGCGGGAGTAATGCCCCAAGAATATTGCATATAATTGTTGCAACATTAATACTTATTATTATATTATTACTCCCATTATTTTATTATATTATTATCCATAGTAAAGGTAAAGGTACCCCCCGCACATTTGTGCAGTCGTGTCCGACTCTAGGGGCCGGTGCTCATCTCCGTTTGTTAGCCAAAGAGCCAGCGTTGTCCGAAGACGCTTCCACGGTCATGTGGCCGCATGACACGCGTGGAACGCTGTCTTCTGGTAGCCAGAAGACCAGAACACCCCTGGGCCAGCAATCAACAACAAGATATGCATAGATTAACAGCAAGATTAGCAGCAGAGGAGCAATCAAACAACACAATAGACCTTAATCAAGGAACTATTAACTCAGTCAATCACCCAAACAGCACACAACAGCCCAATCAAGGAACTACCAAGGAGAGTACAAGACCCCCACCAACACAGGCAGGACAAGCCAGGGTATATAAACAGAGAGCAAGTCCCACTCCCTTTTCGCACTGAAGATGTTGCCTAGCCTGGCAATGAAACGTCTGCATGAAAACAACAAGGCTCAGAGAGCACCAAAGACTCCCCATATATATTCCTCATTTAGCGACTGCCTCGTTTAGCACCCGTTCGCAGTTATGACAGTGATGAAAAAGTAACTTTGTTACCAGTCCTTGCATTTATGACCTTCGCAGGTCTGTAAAGCAAAGGAAAGCTGAAGTCAGATCGTAAGCAGAGTCATGGTTTCACTTAGTGACTGCTTCGCTTATTGACTGAATGGCCAGTCCCAATTGGGGTCGCTAAATGAGGAGTATCTGTCATCTATCTATCTATCTATCTATCTATCTATCTATCTATCTATCTATCTATCTATCTATCCCTCCATCTCCATCTCCATCTCCATCTCCATCTCCATCTCCATCATCTCCATCATCTATCATCTAT